>JAMKCH010012295.1:0-106673 GCA_023653785.1 Ophioderma brevispina
TAATGAAGTGCGTAAGCTCATAATACATTTGGGCACCTCAAAAATGATTACGCTGTTTCAGGAAAATCTGCCTATCTTGGTTATATTTAGATCATTGCCTCCGTCACAAACTACAGATAAAAGTGACCATGTTTTGGCTGTATTGCCAAAGTTGTATTTCATTCCAAATGTCATTAGTTGTATCCCCAAATAGTACTCACTATAGAATTAGTGGCCACAACCACTTACACGTTGTGTTTTATTTTTTATTTTTTTTTATATTCCAAACATTTAGTGCCATCGTTTTCTAGAATTGGGAGCAGATATTTATAGAGACAAGAGGATATTTCCAGAAAAATGCATCCTCAATTTTTTTCAAAGACTTTTTTCATACTGAGACTGATTACCATTTTTTTAAATCACACCTGAAATAAACAAGGCCAAAATGCTGTCTTGGTTTAGCTTAATAAGAAAATGATTTAGTATTTTTCTGTCAAGCGTGCTTCTCTATAGGGCCGATTAGGTCAGCAGGCAAGTTCAAAACTATTTGGTTTTCTTTTCTACATGTGTCCAACAAACCTGTGAAATGTTCTCTGTAGGTGTTCTAAAACGAATCGAGTGTAAATTAGAGAAATTGTATCCTCAGAAAATGTCCTCCTGTCCCTTTCAAGTAGACATGAAATAAGATGTATTAACCTGAGACGAATATACCTAACAGAGATCGGAAGCAAAGCTGTAGTCCATTGTTAACAGCTCGAGCGTATCGAACCAGGTCTGTTTCGGCTTGCAATGACTTGGCCGCACGGTGGCGCTGTGATCACCTTAAGTTTTCTATGAGCGAGATATCCTGCAAATCAGGCAATGTTACCCAATTTTGTGCTTCAATTCATGACCTAACATGAATATAATTGTTCTTAAGACTGGCTCACATTAGCACTTTATGGGTTTGGCAATGTCATCAATAAATTCATTCTCATAAGACATAAGTCAAAATTAAAATAAAATGTCCAATTAGATCCTATTCTGTTAAAAAATAAGAGTTTGAGAAATAAACTGGTCCAAATTTGTTCCAATTCTTGTGATATTGAACGAGAAAATACGCATTTTAATTAACTCAGTATATTTTGAAGATATTGAAGAATGTCATTAATACATTGAAATTTGAGCAAATTCTACCTATAGTCGACAAATGATTGTACAAAATTGGGGTCATTTTAAGTTATTCCATGGCTTATATGCAAGTCAACGAAGTACTAAACTGTGTTCAAGGCCTTTTGGCAAATAAATGCACGTGTGAAAACTCATTTATTTACAAATAGCCCGCCAAACTCAAATCTTGGCGGTTATAATTTGAATCGTGTTGCAAAACGATTAATGCTTCCCGATCAGTCGAGGGAATACGTGAATTAACATAACAATAACGTACCAGACATTGCACGCTGCAAACAATCATGATTACTTGCTTCGAATCTCTGTTAGGTATATTCGTCTAGTTATCACATGTTTCTTCACTCTTGTTTGATCTGAAATTATGGCAGCAATTAATACTCTCACCAGACTTGTATATACCTTCTCTTGTTCCTTTCATCCTCTGAACGCAAGGTACACAAGTCCATAAGAAAGCAACGGCACTAGCAAACAGCCACGGAAATGCATATGAAAAAATAACAAAGCAGTTAAAGAATCTTTATGGCTTATACCACTGGGTCCTTTTATCTTTTCTGTATCAATCCTCAATCATCCTTTTCAATCCCCCTGATAGATCGAGTCTGTATAGGTCATAACACAATTGTTTTTGAGCTGGCTTCCCAATTCACCTGTGGTCATTGAAGCCATCTCAAAAAAACTAATGACCTAAGACAAGGCTTGTTTGGACTCTTTTAATGCATTTTTCATGCTGATCTGATTTATGGTCGAGAAAATAATTTGAGGAGAAATTGTTGGAAAAAAAAAATAACTTGGAAAATTGGAAAGCCTTTGCTATATGTATACCAAAAAAACACGGTCCTCGGACGCTGGTCGCCATGCGTCCTGGTTTGTGAATGATAGCCTTAAGAACATGACCTTGGACCTGATATATGGACAATTTGACCTTGATATTGTGACCTTTGACCTCATGAACAAATGAGGGTTTGAATGTAAACTACCTAAACCAAGTTTGGATTCAATTGGAACTTCAACTTTTCAAAATGAGGTCAATTTTACATTTTCAGCCCTTTTTTACAAGGACCTCACAGGACATTTGACCTTGGTATGTGACCACTGACTTCATCACAAATGAGGGATCCATGTTGCCCTATGACTCAAGTTGGTTCCAATGAACTCAACTTTCAAATGAGGTCAATTACATTTCAGCCTCTTTTAAAATGACCTCAACTTGACCTTTGACCTTGGTATGTGACACTTGGACCTTGGTATGTTGACCTTTGAACCTATCAGTAAATGGGGGGATGCCATGTTGCACCTGGTGACCCAAGTTTAGTTGGGTTAAATCATCAAAGTATGGGGATATTACAAGCAAATGTTAACCCTTTTTCAAAACAGACAACAACAACAGACATCAACAAGACAACAGACATCACACAACAACAGACAAACAGTGGACAAAGTGATCCCTATGTGTCTTCCTGTCACTAAGGGCAGGCGACAAGGCAGGCGACACACAACGCTAAAGGACCCACTGTCTTCAACATTTATCTGGACTTTAATTACAACTTAAAAGGTGGGAATTACCCTTCAGAGGGCTGAAAATAAATACTTCAAATTGAAATTGAGGAAACAATTACATTCTATGGCTTTTGTTGACAACCATCAGAGCTTCCGTTGAAAAGTTTGATCGAAAAAATGTGAAATCCCAAACTGAAATCTCTCTATCATCTTTCTTATGTATTTTATGTTTCTCAGGCTGCGATATTCATTTTTTCCACTTAAAAAAAATTAATCTCACAAAGCAAATAAGCTTTTTATCTCTAGTTTCCACATTATTTGTTGAAAAATTGAAGTAAGAGAGTAATTATATCTAAATTGCTAATTAAAAGTAAAAAAAGCATTTACAATTACTAAAATTAAAAAACAGTAAGATAAGGGTAAAGGGGGGGACCTGTGTACACAGGAAAAGAGTGCCCATCTCTCTTCGAAGCGATTGGGCCAGACTCCACCATATATGTGGGGGTGGGGGATCGCTTACACCTGCTCCAGCGAGTCTGTTACCTTCCAACATTATAAGGCGCTGTAGGGTACCCATTTGACCCTTGGATAGAGAAGGGGAAGTGAGGTAAAGTGCCTTTACTCAAGGGTGAATCACATTGGCCTCAGTGGGCTCGCACTCCACAATCTTTGGGGTGCGGGTCGGGTGCTTTGTGCCCACAAAACTTATTAAAATTACAGCAAGTAAACATTGCGTCATACCCCCTGGCAAGATGCAGTCTGGAACATGACTCAGATGCCTTGACCTTGGTCATGACCTTTGACCTTGTTCCATGACTTTGACATCATTACACACATGAAGGAACCACTATGGCACCTTAACCTCAAGTCTGGTTTTAAATCGGACTTCAAAACTTTTCGAAGAAGAAGACTGCGAAAAACGACAACCTAAACCCAACTGGAAACACACATACATTACACATCCACTACATCGGACATTTACCACCCTTCCAATATCCCCCTCTGCTTTTCAAGCCAGGGATAAAAACAGTGTTTCTAGGCAAAATTGCCGATATCTCTGAAAGTGAATTATTTAACTGGACATTGTCATCTTGCAGCAAGAATTTCTCCAAAACAAAATCTTAGAGAGATGGACAAAAGCAAATTAAAAACATTAATTTGTGTACTATCATGGAACTAGACTTTAGAATAAAGCCACTTGCCCAAGGATAACTTGATTAAGGGGGATCTTTGTAATATGGCTGCACATTGGCCAAAAAATAATTGATTTTTTTCCCTCTTGACAAGGTGTCAATCCTCTATCATTAACAGACCATTGTACGAAAGTGAATGCAGCAGGTTCCAGTAAGCCGATTCTGTAGAATAATAACTTTGTACCATGACCCACAATATGTTTGTGTGGCAAACAAAGGCAAGTTTCACATGCCGGGGATTGAACCGTCACCCTAGGATTTATGTATGGAGTCTCACGTAATTTGAAATCTACTATAGTAATACAGTTTTCCGTGAATCTATCCAGCAATTTTACTTCTTGTCTTATACTGTTTGTGGGACTATTGGTAAAAACTATAAAAACTATAAAAAACAGAAGGGACGGTTAAATGTGGATGGTAATTGAGTTAGAAGTTGAAACCTGAGTCTAGGCAAAAGGAGGATCATCATCATGTCTAGGCATATCGGACTTTCATGTTTGTTTTCTTTTGGACTTGAATGAATAAGGTCTGACAATTTAAATTAGGTGGGTATCTTATATGAGTGTTTTTGTACCGTTCGTGACCGTGTACTCTGTATCGTAGGCGAGGTGGGTGGTGTGTAACACCTGACCAAGAAATTTACCCTCTTGTGTCAACAAAAAAATCATGGGGCTGCTTCATCCTGTTGTGAGGCTCCCCCTGCAAATTCAAAGAGATGAGTTGCCTTACCTGAACCGGTACAAAATTGATATTGACATATTGGAAGACTGTCCTATTTTCCAGTTCATCTTCAGAGTTGTCCAGCAGGTTTCTCGAATCCTTTTTACTGCCTCTGAATGTCCTTGCCCTTAATAATGTCAAAGAAGAAAACCAACATTACACAAAAGGCATTGCCAGGTCCCCAGGAACACCAGATTTTACCAGAAGGGTAATCGCAGGTGTTATACTTTAAATCTCCCCAAATGGCATCATACCGGGTTTTTTTAAACCAAGAATAGTTTTGATCTCTTCAATGGTCACTTTCAAGGAATTCAGCAAACTAGGTTCAATGGCCAAAGAATTGTTAACCCTAAACACATGCTAAATAAAAAAGAAAAAATTAGTGCAGCTCTGTGCAGTGTGCAAACTATTTGCTTCATTCTTGATGCAAATCAGCAAACTTCAAAACATCCTGAAACATGTTGTACCTGAATGGCCTCTTTTAATGCATAACTCCAAAACCATAAGATGATTTTTTTAAAATTGTTATTATCTGAAGAGCAATTTGAAATGTTTTTTAAAACCATTTGAGCAATTTAATTTTTTTTCTGTTTAAACTTAACCCCCCCCCCCCGATCCGAAGTTCGACAGAAAAAATGACGACTTATTTTCACGATTAGTGGGCCTTAATTACAGATTTTATATCAGTACTCTTTGTTATCTGACAGGTTAACTCGGTTGATAAAGCTTCTTTACAGTAACTGCAAGGTCCCAGGTTCAAATCCTACACTTTCATACCATCAGTCATTATTACCATTGTGTCTTACCTCAAGTATTGTGAGTATATAGTAAATGCCCAGAAGGTATGGTGGGGCAAATATGAAACGATCTACAACGACTCTGTATACTTTGGCATAAGGTATGTTGGCTGGAATTGTTTTCTCTAACCATCTGTAGAAATAATGTGTGAGTGGCCCAGTGTAACATCCCCTAGATAAAAATTAAGAATACATAAATAAGTGATGGTATTATAAATGTCTCAATAATGTACATGTAGTCTTTGCCTCAGACCTGTATTGGATCTTTCGACTTTTGCTAATCTCCCTGCCGATCTTAGTAATCCAGTCTTGTTTTTGTTGAACCCCCCCTCGGTTTTGATCTTCAGCCAAAATGCACTTAAAAAAACTTAAATCAGTTCATCGGTCTCTGTTTGAGTCAGCTCTGTGTCTACATGGGCATGCATTTAAAATTTGTGTGAATTGTGTGTTGCTGTGTGAGGGTGAGGTTTGTGTTGTATGGGGTGTGGATCATTGTGGTGTTTTTTTGAGTGTGTGGCATAGGCTATGGCCCTGTGAGATCAAAGATGTGTTGGACCAGTACCAGTGGCGTAAATTTCTTTTTGACATAGGGGATGGGGTTGATCAAAATTTATAAATGAAACAGGGTTTGCTTAAAAGGTCCATTACTAAACTTTGATTACCACCAAATAGGCGGGAATTATTCGGTTATTATCGTTCCGCGCGTACAAGTAAACCAAATATGTACTCAAGCGTTTGCACAGAATCGTGCGCGCCAAGCATAAATATAATAGTACCACACTGCTCTGTGCGTTGGCCTGCGCACCTACATTATTTGATACCAATTTTGCACTGTTATGAGGGCCGCCTTTTGGTGGTAAGATCAAAGATAGCATGTGCGACGCGCTAAAATCTTGCCATTTAGAAGCTAATGTTTAAATGTAGTTGTAATTAGAAACAAAAAGAAGACGAAGCCATCACTCTCAACCGCTCCTCCTCCGTACTACTCTTTCGCCCCCAACGAGCCCGCAAACCTTTACCATTTTTAAACTATGTATAGTAAAATATGAGGTTATTTTTGGTCCAACAACATGAACAGGCTTCAACATAGGGGATGATTGTATTGACATCCCCTCATCAAAAATATGGGGGGTATATAACATGCTGCGTATTAAAACCGCAGAAGAATACAATATGGCAGAGGGTATGAATTAAAAAATATTCAGACAGACTAAAGTAGTTCACCTAACTGGCTCAATTCCCACGTTTGAGATGAATGTCAGATTTTTCAGTAGTTACAGTAGTAACTGTAGTAGTAACAGTACATGAATGACAACAGTACATAGGATGGAGGGTCCACTTTTTGTCGATTTTGATAAAAAAGGTCCAAAATTAGAGAAAATATGAAAAAAATAATTCACTTTTTGGTGATGGGGGTTCCAAAAGTCCCAAAAGCCCATTTTTAGGTGGTTAGGTCCACTTTCCAAAAAAGGTTCACTTTTTAGAAGACCCACACCCCTTAGAAAAATCTGTTGTAGTTAGGATATTACATTACCCGTATGCGCATTAAATGCCACTGTTGTCCTCCATACTAGAGCGCACTCCACCACCAAACTATCTTTGTGCAACAACATCTGCAGAAGAAGCAGCAATGAAAGCACTGCATACAAGAAAAAGGAAAGAAAGTATGGCAATGATGACAATAAACCTCAATGGTCGGGAAGTGATTTGAGTAATGAGAAATATGCGAATCAAATCCTGAAATCTGTAAAAAAATCACAAAGAAATCCGGGGAAAAATGGCACACCATGGACTGAGGACCAAAGCCCTCATTGGTTTTGCCATGATCATCAAAAGCCTTTTTTAAAATCTGCCACAGTTTGGACATTTGTGGGCGATCAAGCAAATGGAGTCTGAAGCTCCGGGTCCGATTCAAATTTTTACTTGTCCATGTAAAATGTAAGAAAGCACCATTTATTAAAAAAAGCACTACATTTGCTGAAACCCCATTGAAATTGACAAATTAATTCCAAAAGATATCATCAGTTGAGAGTGGCCAAAACAATTAGGAACAAAAGAAGTTTCTCCTTTGTTGGGCTATATCTCCAAATCAATATTTGCGCTTACCGACTCCTTTTTGCGTGATAACATACATGTGCACGGAAAAGCCTCACAAAGGCAGCATATGAATAGGAGCACTTACTTACACACCAGTCTGTCTGATTCTCCACAAAACCAACTGGACCACAAAAGAGGTGAATGCATTGTTATACCCTTCCTCATTGAGGGTCTACCAGCAAAACCGTGCAAATGGTGTATATCTGTGTGTAATGGCATAGAAAGCTGTATTGCCAACCCCTTCCCCTTCTTTAATGTAAGATGAACAAAAATGCTGAAAGTATTACTTACAGCATATCCTGGGGACTCTCAACCACTATTGGCTAACAATCAAATACCTTAAACCCTTTAAGGTACGGCAAAGGACTCAGGTATTAATTTAATGACACCCATCCACAATTGTGTCATATTGTGTCATCATAATTATAATTATCAAACTTTATAAGACAACAATAAAATACATTATAGTTGAATATTTTATTTCAGTTAATTTTATGACACATTTATGAATGGGTGATTAAAAAGGAGAGGTTAAAAATATTTGGGGGGGTCACTCAACTTTGGTTTAAGTAGGGATGTGTGGTGCCAAGCGCCGAACTGGAGGCTTGCGACTGGAATTTTTTGAGAAAGTAGGGTCTTTGGAACGATTTGTTTTGGCCACTTTTATGGACTTGGCAACTTAATTTTGGGTGGGCCAAAGGAAGGGTTTAAGACCCTAAGAACGGGCAAACTTGGCAATGGACTAAAATTTGTGAGTTTTGTGAAGTAGGGGTCTTAAGACTGAAACAGTGAAACAGGGAGTCTACAGAACTGCAGAAGAGGCACAACTGGGGTGTCTTGACTGCCAGCCATACCTGTACTGCCAGTTTAGGTCAGAGAGCCCCCCCTCGGGGTTAACATGCTACAAAATCAAGATGACAGCCAAAATGGCTGCCTTTAAGATCTTTAAATCCTACAAATTGTCATATATTCATATTGGCCATCACTTTATATATTTGATAACAAATTTGGATGCTACAACTAACTAGAATTTCACGGTTCTCGTGCTTGCTATATTCAAAGAATATAAGATGTGGGCCGCCCAGCCTATTTTTCAACTTGACCTCACATGACCTTTGACCTTGGCACATTATCTTTGACCTTTGCATGTGTCCTTTGACCTCATCAACAAATGAGGGATCCCATGTTGCACCTATGACTCCAGTTTGGTTTCAAATTGAACTTCAACTTTTCAATTGAGGTAAATTTCCAAAAAACTTAACATTTTAGTGATGCACACACACACACACACACACACACATACATACAAAGAGATGACGTGTTCTGCTTATTCACTTCACTGTGTGATCTAATACATTGGTAAGCATTCCAAATATGCAAAAAAAAGGGCACTTCTTTCTGGAAATGTCCTCATGTTTCTTTACAGAAGTTAAATGGGTGTGAGACATGGTGTCTGAGCGGAAAGGAGATGGGCAGAGAGAGAGCGATGGAGAGAACGTGTGTGGTGTGAAGTTGATGGAAGGAGACTGAGGATGTGATGCAGCTGTCGAGATTGGAAGAAACGGTGGACTGGAAGGAGGGGGTAAGGGCGACTGCTATAAGTGCGAGGTAAATCCGGCCACCCCCATTCACAGAGACAAATCAAATCTAGAACTTTGGATTTACTACTTACTATTTTACTACTTCAAAATATTGCGGTCCTCGGACCGCTTGTGTCGCCTGCCATTACAAGCAGCCATACTGGCCTCATGTTAGTGATTTTCAAATATGTGAAATACGATGCATGCCTATGATCAAATACTGGAATGAATTCGGTATTCTGCCACCACATCCTGTAGTTTATTCCGACGAATTCATAGGGTGGTGGCACAATACAAAATTCTTTCCCAAATGCTTAAATACCTTACCCCTCCCAAAATCACATCTTCCCCCTCCCTAACGCCCATCTTCCCCTCCCCAGCACCCAATCGTCTCCTCCCAACACCTCTCTCCCAACACCCCACACGCTTTCCTTTGAGGCTGCCAAATTCATAGGTTGGTGGCACAATAAAAATTTCTTTCCCAACCTTACCCCTCCCAAAATCCCACCTCCCCCTCCTCAACACCCAATCTTCTCCCAACACCCCAACTGTCCCCCTCCAGCACAAAACTATTTGTTCCACTCCCAACACCTCACCTGTCCACCCTCCCCAACCAACACCCCACCTGTTCCTCCTCCCCAACACCCAAAAAAAAAAAAAAAAAAAATTTGTAGTTGGCCAGTTTCTTTCAATCCGATCTCTTTTGTATTGCGAGAAAGAAGTTTTCTGGGTATTTCTGTCCCCTATTTTGAGTAATGGACGAAGTCCAAACTCCGCCCATAACTCTAACATCAATTGGAAATTACTATAACTCAATTTTACTTTTTAAAACCGTTGATCTTATATAACTGTATTCATTATAAAATGATCCTTTTGGTAATTTCAAATTTGTTCCATCAATTTTTCACGAGAAAACGTGCTTTGGTAAATGAACATTTAAAGGGGTCCGCGCTTGGCGCGGAAAGGGTACACCCTCCCCACCCCACCCCTTAACATATTAAGAACCATTTTTAAAATCTTCTGGTGTAGGCCTACTTTTTTCCAGACAAATGGAAGTTCCAGTCCTGTGAACCGCGATGTTTTATACATGTTCAAAATGTCATAATGGCTTAACGTATGTGATTAAAATTACCTAAATAATTAATAAGAATTTTCGCCCCCGGAAGTGAAATAGGTAGGCGCCCCACCACAGCGGTACGTCCCAAAGTAAAAATGCTTCCGACGCCGATGGGTGCAGGGGGGGTAGGTTGCCACCCCAGGGACCATTGACTGGGAAAAAAAAGCTTGAAAAACATGCAAAATCAGCCCTTTTTTGCCTGGTTACCAGGAAACGTTCACCTCCAACCAGGAAAATCTGCCTCATAACCACCTCCAACTGGAAAATCTGCCTCAAAACTGGGAATTTACCCCATGGGAAGTGACCCCTGCTACGCCCCTGTCTCTAATATTTCACCTGCCCCTCCCAAAATCCCACACTGCCCCAGTACCCCTCCCAAAATCCCACCTTGAGTTAATATTTATTAGTTTCCATATCAGGGGAGGATTTGGAAAGGGGCACAAAATAGCATGACTCTGGAGGCTGGACTTAGTGCAAACCATGCTTTGGTGGAGGGTTTGGGGCGAAGACCCAGAAGGAAAGAGAAAACTGTTAAAAATGTATTTTGAGCCATTCTGCACATTTTCACACTTGTGGTTTGCATGCATTATTTATACCCGATTGACCACTAGTTCGCATATACTCGTGAGCAAAACAGACCTATGCATGCTTTTATCGGAATGATGCTCTATTTTAAGTTTGCAGATGAGTGTAGTCAAGTACCTGTAGCAGCCAAATTATCTGCCAGATTTATGAACTTACGCACCCAATTGTTATAATCTTCCTATAAGAATTCTTGTAAACAGATTGCAAACCTTTTCATATACAATTTTGAGAAAACAGGACTGAAAATGATACCCTTCAATATACAGAGGGCTGAAGTGAGGACCGTTCAATATACCAGATTTAGGGGGGGGGGGGCCTTGGGGGAAAAAATGATACCCTTCATATACAGAGGGCTGAAGTGATAACCTTCTCGGACGACTCCCTGACACCCCTTTTCCCAATAAGGGACCCCCCCCCCGGCATCTACCTCTGTAAAATTTAACCAAATGAATTAGCTATCCCAGGCGGGCACACATTGCGGTCAACATTGAACTTAAAGGATAAGCAGAGATAATTCAACGAGGATTCAAAAAATTGGAAATGTTTTTTTAGTTTAAAAAGAACTAATTCAGGGGTAGAATTCATCGCAGGTGCGAGAATCAGCTCTTGATTCTCAAAAATGAATTTTGCGGGAATAATCTATTCGCCCTGTGCTAAATTCCAAGCTTTACGAGAATAAACATGATTCACGCCATCAATTACGAGATTTTTGTGAGATCGATTCTCGCCGAAATTCGAGCCCTGTATCTTTAATGAACGACCTCGACCAAAACACCAAATAGTGAAAAAAATGAAGGAAATGAGGATATTTGCCATCAAGGGACAAATACTTTTGGGCTACGGGGGCTTTTTGAGCAAATTCTGCCAAATTGTAGCCTCGTAGGGCATTTTACTAGGCCAAAATTTCTCACGGGGGTATTTTGTGAAAATTGAGGGCTAATCGCCCTTAGCCCTCGTTATTTTGTGCCCTGTTGCCATACCGTCTTCTACAACCGCTTATAGACATACAGCGATGGCGTATACGCTCAAGATCTGGTAGACACTACAAGAACCAGTACAAAAATGTTGGGTTTGTGAGGTCAAACGTACCAGTCAAAGGGCAACAGTATACGTTATAATCTGGATATATTCACAGGAAAGGCTTTTGATCTCAAGTCGGAATTTTGGTATGCAGTAAGGAAATCACAGAATCGCTAAAAATGCTCTGTTTTTAATCCACGGATTTCAAGCAAACTACTTACAGGTTATGTTAGCATATCCATACCAGTAAACAAAAAATGCCGAATACAATTCAATGATTTTGTTTCAAGGTTTCAGATCAGCAATCACTGCTTATCCCTTAACATGTTTTCAACAGACTTCACCTCAGTTGAAAAATTCAGTTGCCTTCCTTTGTTGAAGAAACCATTGCAAATGGGTTTAGTTGAAGAAAACTTACAACTATTGTGTTTTTCAACCAGTGGCGAAACAGGACCTTTGCAAGGGGGGGGGGAAGAGAAGGGATGCCAAAGCATTTTCTGAGGGGTGGAATTCGGGTCCTTCTCAAGAGAACTGTACAAATGGTCAGTTCATGGGGGGGCGGAGGGGGCATGGTTCTGAGCATGGAACGAGTTGGCGCAGCGTTATCTTCCTCGCCTTTCACCAATGAGGGGCCGGGTTTCGATCCTCGGTAGGAGCTCGTTTTGTGGCTTTATGTTTTTAATTGGTTTCGTGATCAATACTCGTTCCCCTTTTTTTTTTTTTTTTTTGTTTTTTTTTTTGGTGTTTGTTTTTGTTGTGTTTTTTTTTTTTTTTACAATTTGGTGTTTTTTAGTTTTTGTGTTTTTTTTTTTTTTGTGGGTTTTTTTTTTTTTTAAAAAAAAGTGTTTTGGGGTTTTTTTTTTTGTTTTTTTTGTTTTTTTCAAACAAACCACCCACATTTGTTGGTGCCCCAACACGCGGTTTTTCCGGTACTCCGGTTTCCTCCTGCTTCTAAAATCGAGCTTCTGGCATAAATCGTTCTGGTATTATGGTTTCTCTGATGTGCTGAGCGCCTTTCATGGCCGCTGCACAGCGCCTTGAGCACGTTTACGTGGATCGTCGCGCGTTAAATTCATTATGTACTATTATCGAAGCACTCCCCCACCATGTGGTTATGCCAATTGTGTTCATTTAACCAAATCTCAGGGGGGGGGGGTGGTGGGGACATGGGTTCTGAGCGGGAGGCCACTCCCCCCCCCCCCACGTACCCGATGGTTAAAGGCCACTTTTCATGTCAACCCAAATCTCAAGTTCAACATTCAGGTTGAAAGCTCAACGTCTTAATTATATCAAAACAAAATTGGAAAACCAGACCAGTGCCATGTCGTAACCAAGACCTTTCTTTGCAACTGGGTGGCAGAATGGGTGTCAAGAATTTTGAGGGTGCGAATGGGTCATCTCCACAGACACTATACAAATGGTCAGTTCATTTGGGTGAGGCTGGCAGGGGAAAGGGTTCTGAGCGGGAGGTACTCCCCCACCACCGTGGTACGCCAATGACTGTTTCAACCAAATCTCAAGGTCAATGTTCAGGTTGAAAGCTCATGTTACTATATAGTCACACAAAATTGGAAAACCAGACAGTGAGAGTGAAAGTGTGATGTGACCAGTGGCTTTGCTTTGGAAGGGGGCAGTGAGGAGGATGGCCAATGGCGTTTTTATGAGTTAATGGGGGGGGGAATTTGGGTCTTCTCCATATTAAACTGTACAACTGGTCAGGTACTTTTGGGGGCTTGGCAGGAGGAAAGGGTTCCGAGCAGGGAGACACTCCACAACTGAGATCTCAGCTCCCCAGTGGGCAATCGGACGCTGGAACGTCGAAAAAGACGTCGAGAGTTTCAGAAATTTACACACTATTATGTCGAAAAGCCAAATCGATTTGAGTCATTCTTAAAACGTCGATTCAATTTGCATTTTCGACGTTAAATTTATAAAAACGTCGACCTGTTTTCGACGTGCCAACGTGTTTCGACGTCGCTAAAAGACTATGCCCGCTGGGTCGACACTCCACACCTGAATCTCAGCGACAACACGGTTTTCAACCAAATCTCAAGTTCAACGTTCAGATTGAACTCAACGTCTTATAATTATTCAAACAAGTTGGAAAACTGACATTTCGTGAGGCTATGATGCATAATATCCACATAAACCTAGACCAGGCTGAAAAAGGCGAGACTTTTGTCGTAGTTCGCTGGAGCATACCTTTTGTCCTTTCATTCCTCATTTGAAAACATTGGACATTATAGTATATCAGCTAACGTTAAGGTTATGCCGCTGTACATGGACGTGGAGTATCAACAATAAGCAAATGCAAATTTAAAGTCATCTGACATCGTCAAGGTTTTTCAAACTTATCAAACAGACTCTGTAGGGCATCTTACAAGATAGTCCGAGGTTGCTCTGGTTTCCGCTACGATAGCCCTACTAGTTAGGAGGTAGGTACGGACGACGTGCAAGCTACGGAATGAGCTACTTACAATTCCTACAAAAAAAATCAACATGTTTTCATCCAAACGGCGAAAAAGTACTTAATGAGGAATTTCAACGCAGAATTATTGACTCCCTAAAACTGTACAGAGTGAGTGGTTGCCAGTTCTGGAGTTTGGCGGGGTCAAAAGGTCGACACGCGTTGGTTTGTTGGCAACAAAAAAACGGGTGGATCGTTCTGTAGTATTGTAATGCTACAGAGTCCTGTTGAGGTAAGTTTGAAAAAATCTTGACGATGTCAGATGAATTTAAATTGCATTTGCTTATTGTGATAACCAAGTCCCATGTACAGCGGTAAACTTTACGTTAGCTGGATATACGGAAGTCCAAATGTTTAAAAATGAATGAAAGACAAAAAGGTGATGCTCAGCAGAACTACTTTTTCGAACCGTGTTAGCGATTTTGTGATCACTGGTTTTTCCTTGAGCAAACGTAGATACGCCTTTACAAGTCTCTTCACCGCATTTTCATCCTCTTCTCTGCTGGTTGCCACTCATCCTCTGTTCTAATTTAATACTTATAGTAATAGTAAGCTTATGAAATGAAGCCTTGTCATCATCAACTGTCACTAACTTCTGCTTTAAGCAATAATAATGCGCGAATGTGCTGATAAGCTACAGACAGCCCACTTCGTTATGCATAAAACACAACAATACTAAACTAAAAAGTGGACAAGATGCCAGGAAATCGATACTGGGTGACTTGAACCGACATGCGAGTGTCTAATTTCATAATGGGTATTTCAGAGTGGGTTATTTCTAGAAATAGACCTGTCCTAGAGGTCTATTGAAAATGATAAGATTGGCTATATATTTGATCCCTTAATTAATTTGTCTGTAAATTTAATTCAAAAAGTTTATAGAGAAAGCAAGCATAAATCTTGCTTCTTCGAGATTTTACCCCAACAAAACTTAAAAGTTTTATCTTTATTTAAAACCACATCACTAACACACAGCTGAATAACAGGGACTATGGGCCAAACACCCAGAGAGAGCTTTGTATCACGCAATGAGATTGGTCGAGTGTACCTGTCATTCGTCGTAATGCGCAGCTCAGGCGCAACTTAATGATTTGGAATCGTGATCGATTTGAAAGAAGGGGGATTTTACCTCCTGGCTGTTTAGAAAAAAGATTAATAGTTGCGTGATAGTGTGGGTTGGTATGTCAATGAAAACAGTTCCTGTAGGATTTTGGTGCTAAATGATTTCTTGCTGTTTTTCTTCATAGAGACCAAACAGTCAGAAAAGTCATGGGGTGCAAATTTTCGGATCTGCTTCCCCCTTCCTCAAGGGGGGAAATGTGTGACTACGGGAAAAATTTAAAATCGAGTCAAATTGTGTTTTTAATGTACATTAACATGTTCGTATCCTTTATAAGGCTTGAAAAAGTTTATATTTGCCTGGTCCGACCATTAGTAAAGCGCTATAGCCCCATAATGGTTCACGGGTCATCCTGGGTGTAAAACTTACCCAGGCTTGAATTTTGTTGAATATGGTGATAATGTTGTTTGTATTTTATAACAGGATCCAAAAAAATTACAGTGTGTGACATTTGGGTGGCTATTACATCGCCAAAATGTCGAAGGGTCTTCTAAATGGTCTATGTGGGTCACCAGAACTTTCCATGGATGTCGCAATGGTGATATCAAAAGATCAATTAAAAGCATTTTCTGTTTAGAGGGAAACAAGGAATCATTTGACACCACTTTCAACAACATCGGAGCATTTACCCCCAGGGTGACCTTGAACCATTATGGGGGCTATACCACTTTAACTAAAGGTTGGAACCTAGGCAAATATATGACTTTTTCTACTCCTTATTTATGACGAGACGAACGCGATAGTGTACATTAAACACAATTGACTGATTTTAAAATTTTCCAGTACTAAATTTGCCCCCTTGAAGAAGCGGGGCAGCAGTGCGGAAAAATTTGCACCCCATCATTTTCTGACAGTTTAGGTCCTCTTGAAACCCAAACAACAACAAAATCAATTTTAGCATGAAAATCTACGGGGAATAACACACCAACCCACACTATGACATTCTATACTGATTCTGTACGTCGCCATAAATCTGAAGTAGTCTAATTAATAGTTTTCATTTCATTATTGAATGACAAATATATCATTATTGTTATTACAGTCTCAGTTTGTATTGTGTTCACTTACTGTTGGGTTAAAAATTTGAAATAGTATTCCAGAATAAAGATAGAATAAATACATATTCTCTCTGTACTGATCGGGAAAACTCACTCCTAGGCCTCACATGTTGACTTGTGAGTCGTGTTTGGGGTATTTAATACTCAAAATAAGCAGAGATCAAAATCATCAAAATACTGATTGTAACTCGGAAGTAGTGAAAGCAAACAAGATAATAAGGTATATTAAAGTCTGATTCAGAGATTTTCAATTAGAACTTTTCGTTGATTAATTAAAAAATAGTTCAACGAGAACTAAAGAAAGTCATCTAATGCACACTTCCAAAGTTTTGAAATGAATCGGATTTTTCGTTTGATGCAGCAACATTTATGTGGATAAAGCACAGAAGTGCCATAGGATATTGGTAATAAATTTCAGATCCGGAATTTTATAACAAAGTGGTGATTTTCCATATGAAGGACTTTATTTGAGCTAGCTATTTCACACAGTGATTAACAGTCGACCTCATATTGCCCGTCCCTCTTAGTTTTGGGCTGCGACAATTTTATAGAATAGGGTGAATCACTTTCAGGTGTAATCGGTAGTATAAATGATAGCCATCACATTATAGGATTTGACTCCGCGTCAAGTAAAAATAGGAAGAGCACAAAAAGTTAATGTTTGCGGATCATTTGCAAACTTTTCATGAAATAAAACCATGATGCATAGGCCTAAGTATATCGTTATAATTTAATTCACTTAATTTCAGCATCATTTGCTATATGTTTTGGGTGCCATGGATATACTTGGTAGAAGTGAAAGTGGTGTTCAAGGACCTTTAACCTTTACTATGTATTAACATAATAAAATATTTGCGTTTCTTCCGCTCTCTTTCAATTAATATTCAATAGGATTCCTGTGGGCCAAATGTCAATTTAACTTATTTGTTTGTAGTATATATGTGTAAATTAATTAAACGCCTACAGATTCTTGTACATACTCTGTTACATGTGGTGTAAACATTTGGATATTCAAATGCACTTGCATAACGCATGGAAAAATCTTTGTGGCTGGCCTGCCCTTCATGTAAATCCACACTGGGCTGGCAGTGATAATTATGCTACTCTCAATTAATCCTCTACAGACGATTTCAAAATCAATGATTTGTTGTGGAAAGCTTTCATAGTGCCTCATACATCAGAGCTTATACTAACTCACGCAAATGGTATGGGGATATATGGGGTTGGATCGACTATAGCACGCAAATATAAGTTGGCCCTACTGGTTCCACATCGGTAATTTTGGCATCGGCATCACATGGCTAAACGTATATTGGGCCCACTATTGGTTTTCCCATTGGCATGGGTATCGGCTTCATATCGCAATCCTTGAATGGTCTAATATTGGCGCATCATATTGCCAATCGACCAACAGCCAATATTTGAGCCAATTATTTGGGAACGGTGCCCAATATGGCTTAAGGCTAAATGTTTGGTAAAAATAGCAGGGTGAGAAAACAATAAAACATACAGAAATACGCCAAAATCTCTCACGGCGATGAGTTTTGATTCAGACACACTATTTCAAAAATATTATACTTAGATAATACCCCAATTTCATAAAAAAAAAAATATTTGACGTGCCTCAAATATTTAATTAATTTATTTAATAAAGCAGGTTGAAATATATTATTTGCAAATAAAAACTATTGATATATTCCCAATATTGGTTCAATATCTATTACCAAGGAATTGGTCAAATATTGTGCCAACATTGGCCCGGGCCTAATATTGGTCCAATGTTGGGCAGTTGAGCAAATAATAGGACCGATAAACTGTAGACAATACTGGTCCAATATGAGTAAATCTTGGCCTATCTTGTGCCCAATATCGCCATGTTATCTGGGATATATTATATATATGGACAAGCATTGTGACATCCCAAAAACATGATTGTTTGAAAATTGGGCGCCTTCCTCGGGAAAATCTCGGAGTCAACCTTTAAGGCAATTATTTGCCAGTGCCTTAGGTGGTTAACGTAGCAAAACAGACAATAATACTGCTAGGGTATTTTATTATATTTTATTTATTCGTTATTTATTCAGGAAATTCCTTCAATTACCAAAAGTACTGATCTCCCAGGAGATCCTTATAAACTTAATCTACAAGATGAAATATGACATAATCAGGTTTAAATATACTTTACATAAAAAATGAATCAAATATGCCACAAGGCATGATAGTTATAAAGTAACAATTACAAGGCAATAGCACTTTTAAATTAATTTAAAACTCATGGAATTAAACCTGGTACGAAGATCAGGAGAAAGCTTGCTCCATGAAGTTGGGCTTCTATAATGGAAGGGTTTTTTTTCCAGAAGTTGTTTTCCAAGATGGAACAACCAAACTTATTATGAGATTGACTTATAGTGCATTTGAAATGAGAGAATGAGTGAAACAAACTTTTGAAGAAATAAAGCTTGGAGCATGTGCCTGAGAAATTTGAAAGTTTTAAAGAAGTAATTGAGTTCCCATCTACAGTTAAGTCTAACCCCAGTCCAGCTCTTCAACATCTGTCCTCACTGAGTTCTTAAATCTGCGGAAAGTAAGATACAAGCAAGTCTATTTTGTAGGATCTGAATACATTACACATAAATACACTCAAAATTAGAACAGTAAAAAGAACTTGCAGTAGTCGAATATGGAAAGACCAGGGCTTGAGCAAGCTTATTTACAGTCTTACTGGGGAAGATAGTGTTTCACTCTATAACAACCCCCAATGACGCTGGTATTTAGAAGATAAATAATTTACATGTTCATCCCATAATAAGTTAGGATCAAATTTACTCCTAAGTACTTATATTTTTCAACTCTTTCAATTGTCTCATTTATATAAAAGTGTTATGTTTTTAAAATTGCTTTAAGAGTTATGCTTAGTGCCAAACAGCATCAGTTTGTCTTTTTTATGTTTAATGTTAAGTTGTTAGACTGAAAACCAGACCAGAAATATTGTGTAAATTAGAATTAAGCTCACCTTGCAGACACATTAGGTCAGATGAACTGATTAAAAGAGTTGTATGTCTGCATACATCACACCCTTACAGGTAGTATTTACAGAGTTAGGTTAAAGAATTAACACAAAACTGTGAATAATAATGGCCTAATATGAACCTTGAGGAACACCAATATCTATACTCTTAAAATAAGAAAAGTGTGGATATTAATATGACGGCTTGAGATCTACCTCACTGAGATACGTTTGAACCAATTAAGGCATTGCCAGGGATACCGTAGGACTTCAAGTGTTTTAATTGAGAAGGTCATGGGGTACGGTTTATCAAAATGCCGTCTTTAAATCCAATGGAAATAGACGCAGTCACTTTACCGTCATTTCATATTATTTAAGAATATAATCTGTTACATCTAAAAAAGGCATTATTGTAGATGCTGGACTCCTTCGTGAAACCTGATTGACAACGAGTTTGAATATGGTGATGAGTGAGATAATTATACAATGATCATGTTACAGCACCCTTCTAAAATCTTAGAAATAATAGGTAAAACTGAAATAGGCTTAATCGCACGTCACTTTGTCACCCTCCTGTTATAGGTAGATAACCTTGCTTTCTTTCCAATCATGGGGGAAGAGAAAGTTTAGAAGTGAAAACATGGAAAGGTACTAACAGATGGATGCAAGTGGATGACAATATGATTGGTGCAGCTAATTTAAGCAACTTGATACTAGTGTTATTTAAAACATGTAGATTTTATTATTTGAGAAGTTACTAATTTGATCAAAGACAAAGTCTGGAGTTACAACATCAAACTGAAAGTCATTGCATTGCCTATTATTATTACTACATGGAATATCATTATTATCTTTAAACTTGTCAGCCAAGGTATTACCAATGGAAGTAAAATAATTATTGAATTGATTGGCTGTTTCCTGATCATTACAAGTGAAACCGTCCTTAGTTTGAACATTAGTAACAGAGGATACATTACGAGGAATTAATTTTCTTTAATTATTGACTCCGCTGACACAAGGGACCAATAACAGCTTTACATGACTCCCCGGGACATGACTCTCCGAACCATGAGGCGCCGGGCACCCATTGCATATATACCTGCACATTCTACGCAATGGGTGGGAGCAAAGAGAAATTGCATATTCACACTGCATTAATGCTGCGTGATTATGCAAAAAAAAAACGCCTTAGACCGCTCGGCCACCTCGCCCTCATATCATCTGGGGAGGTCATGTTATAGGAAATATAAAGCTGACTGTGTATCATCTGCGTAGAGGTCCATGTTTCTGAGCTATCTTTTTTATGATGAAATCAATGGACCCAACACTGATCCTTGGGGCACACCTCTTGGGAGGCAATCAGAGAAGTGCCGTTGTATTGAAATTGCTATCCAGAATTTAAAAAAAAAAACAGTTAAAAATAAATTAATACTACATTGTAGAAATAAGAAAGACGGAATTAAAATGCTTCCACAGGCGCGACACCATAGGTAAAACGAAGACTTGGTAAAACGTCCCTCAAATTGAGATAAAAATCCACCCCTACGGTCGATATGGAGCTGTCCACTAACCCTTCACACACATAAACGAAGCCATGTTTGCTGGTAAAATAGTACGGGAAACGGGAAAATGTCGTAAATAATCGCACTTCAGAAAACATATTTTGGTTTTAAATTAATCTTCTAATGTTCCTAAGATAAAGGTAACACATTTCAAGATGAAATCGCCAACTTCAACGTTTTGCATCGGGGTCATTTTACATGGTAAGTTTGCCTGTCCGTATCATAACTATGCTGCATTCATTCAATGTACAGTGTGAGTGTATGCACATCATCATTTACCAGCTACGTACACAAAACACGTTTACCGTACGCGATCATACGGTAGCGATGTCGCAGCAATATTACTTTGTAAAACACCGGTTTTAGGGCTCTGTAATTATCTTTCCATACTAATACCTACTGGGTTTAGTTCCAATAATTGTAACTTATGGCATCATCTTTTAAAATTTGGACATTATCTTTGGTGCCATAAGTTACAACTGTTCTGTGGAGTTCCAATGCCATTTAAGGTTTGAGATGTATATTTCCTAAATAAAAAGAAAAAATAATTTTCTTTTGACATACATAGCATCTATAGAGTCTGTAGAATAATTGTCTTACCAATTTGTAACCGATGCTACAATTTGTTCCCAAAAAAGTTAATGTCAACATGTACACAGGCTGCCAAATTTGGCAGCCCAATGTAGACACAACAAGGGTAATTTTCACCTGAAAATTTCATAATGTGAATTTCAAATCTGGAAAAATGGTTATCACATGATGCAGAAGACTCTCAAGAATGCCTACAATATAACATTTTTTGCAAATAATGAATATTTAAGCCACTTTGCACCTGTAAAGTTAGAGCAGAAGCTGTCTGTGTATCTTGGCTTAAATGGCACTTTCACTACACACAACTCGTCATGACTAGATAGTCTATGATAACATCAGCCATAAAAAGTTAAGACTATCTAGTCATGATCATCAGGACTACTACTGGGTTTTGAGGCTCTAAATTATCCCGATATAGCACCAAAGTTTAGACAGACTCCGACTTAAAGGTTCTTGTTCCGATTTATGTGTATTGTGTTCTCTACTTGGTATGAGAGCCTGGCACTTGCACATGCACCCCGTCAAGTACCGTGGGAAACAAACTTGCGGTTTTGATGGTAGATGCAATAATGCATGTTGCAAAGCCCTATTCAATACTGTGCTAATAATAATATTGATGGTTAACCACTAAAACGGCGGTTTTTTGTGTATATCTTGGGAATGAATGGATTTGAGCACAAACAAAACCGCTCCGTTGTTTCCTGGTTAATTTATGCGCATGCGTACTGATGCTTGAGTGAATTATATTTTTAGATGCCCGGTAGCGTCGGCGATTCACCGGCAAACAGCGCCGAAATCTGAAGTACAAAATACCTTTTCACGTGAAATATATCTTACAGAAATGTAGACGAATGTCAAAGGAACAAAAACCATTGAGGGCTGCATGACGAAATTAACGGTAAAGGGTGGAATTTTTGATCCTAACATTGCACTATTTGCCGCTGCCAGGCGATTCACCGCCTTCTTAAAATAGACAGCTTTGAAAAAAATAAAATACATGCAGGGGGTGCAGGCCAAGAAATACGTATTAAACAATCAAGTTGCCTAAGTTATTGCCCTCCAATTAGAAATCCACGTGCATATATTTTGGTCGTATGCGTACAGTCTAATACAGCAAAATCTTATCCTATTTCGCCAAACCCAAGCGGGCCAAGCTAGCTGCGTTTCAACGACTTACATGGTTACGGATAATTAGACTAGAGACAAAAGTGTGAGAATATTGTTACGTAATTAGCTTGAGGTTGCATCCGAATACGCACACAAATGGTGAAGGCGATACGCATATTGTAACAATGGGTCAAATTATGTCTACTGAAATTCTATATGGCCCGTTTCACGTGGGCACCACTTTTTGTCACTGAGGGTTATTTTCTAAAGTGAGTTTAAAAGTGTTAATACTCCGTTGTTCTTCTGCCAAGGCACGGTTTCATAAACAATTACTCTTGCTAGCTTAATGTTCACCCCTTCCAAATAAATTCAAGGTACTTGTTTAATTTTGGGTAAATTGTTGAAACATGACATCAAAAGTACAAATGAATGATGTACATTGACTTGTCCATCTAAATGGACAATGGACATAGGGCAACAGAAAGGAATGCCCCCGGCTTCCTCTAGGACAACTTTGAATACATTTGGGTGTTATTACGATAGATGACAAATTAAGGGTATTTTGTGACCAAAAATGGGAATGGACTACTAATAGTTTACTTCACACTGAAAATATCAATGTATGGCACTGTAATTCCATGGTTAAAGCTATTTGTATAGGTAATGGGACAAATAATGCCAGCTGAGTTGATATACAATGTGGTTAAAAAGGTTGGATGTGACATATTACCATGTGAACGGCCACTATGGTTGAATAAAAGTGTTTTCAACCAAAGAATGCTTGAAGATTCATTTTATGAGTCCTACAACACAGTAGAATATTTCAAACACTTTTATTGGGAATCAGCAGTATTTTCTGGATTAGTTTTAGGGGGGGATGTGACATGTCTTCTGTGAACGGCCAATGCATTATTATGAGTCGTTGTTTAATCTAAAGAATTATGTTTTATTCAGTACAAAACTGAATTTTTTGACAAAGAACCTATCACATTTTTTAATTTAAAATGGTTTCTGGCCTCTGTGCTTCAAATTATGTTTCAGAAGCCCATGCATTACTGAGCAAGGCTAAAAGACAGTGGTTATGAAAAATTTAAAACCTGGAAATGGTTTTGAAATACATCAAGCAACCTTCATGAAATTATAAATATAACCCATAAAGTGCAAAAAAAAAAAAGCCATCAATGAGGTGATGAGATACGATAGGCATTTTATCCAAAAACTCTTTTTGATGGCTGTGAAAATGGGTGTGAAACGAGACACATTTTTCGTGGTTGGATAATTTAAAGAGGCATATAGACACATAATTATTGGCGTTGTTAGTGACACCAATAGCTCTAACAAAATAACTAAAATTGGGTACGCTAATGATATTTATATTGGCAGTGAAAGAAAGTAGTTTTGGAGGTGAACCCCCGGCCCATGTGACTAATGTCCACAAAAGTGAAACGGGACACATTAAAAATGAAATGCCCAGCCCATAAAGATCGTATTGATCCTAATGTATCGGGGACCATTATAATAGGTCTGCCAATTGTATTTCAAAATTTATAGTTAAAGTGGATTTTCATCTTGTTACACCCCAAATTCTACCCTTAAAATATATGCGTGGATGTACAAAATAAGTGAAACGGAAAATGAGTGCTCCGCATCCATTTTGCTTAAACAAAAATTAGAGTGAGCAATAACAACAATGTTTTAGTCCAAAAATCTTAGGACATAAACTTATTCTAATTGACAAACTATTTTTTGTTACAAGAAATAAGTCATGGTTGGTAAGAACCACTTCAAAATGGTGTAAAAAGTGAAGGACAATGTCACATCCACACACGAAATTTTGCGGTGAATTACTTATACAAGAAAAGCTATTTCCTTAATTTTGATCTTAAATTACAATATTGTGTGGAACTTATTCTCCAACAAAAATAAAGTATGTCGGAATAGGGGGAAAAATGTGGGTGTTGAAGAATGGCGCTTGACATAAATAACCTTAATTTCCATTTGACACCAGGAAATGCTCTTGTAGGCACGTTATGATATCACAACACCTAAAAACTTGTGACAGGAGCAAGTTGGTTTTATGGGAGGTAGAGCCCACAGGGAGGAATAGAAAAACCACAATAAAGATTACTCTGATCCTAGCCTTTTATCAAAGCTTTGATTATTTATTCAATTTGTGTGCGTCCGCCCCTCTCTGGGAACGCCAAATTAGTTTCGGTACCGCAACCCTAATTGTAACCCCATGGTCTACATTGGGTTGCGGGCCATATGGGATCCCGGCGAAAAGCTTATGGACATTTCCAGAAGCAATGATGCATTGCAGAGGTTTTGTCAACTATGCCCCATTGAGCAGTACTACAGGGATTAATTAATAGGCACTTTGTGTCGTTAATATCAATTGCGATTACTCACGTTTGAAGGAACAACTCGGCAATTTTCATCCGCTTCTATCCAGGATTCTATCGCAGCAGCGGCCATGTGTTACATCTACGAGGTATCTATAAAACGGACGCTCCATTGGCCACTGATGTGGAGAGGTCAGGTCATAGGGTTATCAGATGTGAAAGGCCGACATCCCGTGTTCAATTTTCCCGTTCGTTCAACATGCTCTTTTGGAGCTTAGGTGATTGCGTATATGGCCAGGACTACAAAGCAGGGACATCATGATGAAAGGGTCACCAATCACCGCTGTGCTAAGACAATGACATCACAGGATTAGCAGTTAGTCACAGTTGTAAATCATTCTGTCACGAGACGCCACGTGAATTTACTCAGTTAACAGATTTCATTAATTGAGTCTTATGTTAAGACTTAAAAGAAGTAGAAAATATGTTACTCTAATTTGTTCAAATTTCTGTTTTGAGACAAAAAAAATGTATTTTTCCAATGGTGGCGCCTGGGTAGCGCCAATTCCTGTGCCAACGTGCCTGAATGTAACAACAATACGATTGCATATGCCGCCAACATTCAAAATGCAATTTTTGACAGCAAATCCCGGATGGCTCAACGGCAGCAGCAGCGGACCACTTTGATCAAAGTGAGATTGCAGCCGAGTGTGGGTACCTTGGGTAAGTATTTCATGCATTTTCGGCATGCTACCCTAAACAATTCCCACCTAGTTACTATTCATAGAAGTGCTATTGTGGCTTCACTCTGTCGTGGAGACGTTTTAGCGAAAACTGTAAGTACGTTCTAAAAGGAATTTGAAGAGCACATAAGTTGGTTCATTGTTCCCGTTAAGAAAAAATCGATTCGTAAAGGTACTTGGATCGACCATACGCCTCAAAGTTCAGTCGATAATCTAATAAGCCTTTTTCGCAAATATTTCCTTTTCTTTGTACTCATTGTTTTTAGGGATATTTCTTACGAAACTATAGCGATCGTTGATTGGGCAATGATGATGTAATCGTTCGCTTAAAATAGCTCCTAGAATACGAGTTTATTGTGAAAACTTGATCAATACCCATTCAATTATTGGGTTTTGTTAACCGATTCAAACAAACAAAAAGCGAATACCGGGGCGGGAATACAGCCAGGATACCTGAGGCAGGCTTACAGCTAGATGGGAATGTACAAGGCGAACACTTTTGCGCTGTAAAATGGCACGGTGAAAATCATGGTGGAATAAATGCAACGTTTGTCAGCGTACTGTGTAGACACATGGTGTAGGATTATGCGAGCTAGCTACCACGTCGTAATGTGATGAATATGACTATTCATGAGGGTATTTGAAAGCTACGGCTAGTGTTCTGATGTGATTCGCTTACTTATAATGTGAATTTTACAGTCATTGTAGTGAAGGAATTCTGTATTTTACCCCCCCCAAAGTAGTTTCATTGCATCGTTCAGCCATGGTTCGGCAGAAAGTTTAGACTTTAAATTGTGCAGAAATATAGGTTGCCGTTCAAGACATGGTAAGTTCCCGTGGTAAGTTCATGTCTAGAGTAGGATGTGCGTGTCCCCTAATTTCTCGGCGTGAAATTTGTTAAAACGGGACTCATTTCTGGCTCTGAATAATTGGGATGATCGCCACACGTCACATTTGCGTGCAAATGTTTCAAATCACTTGTTAATTTTGGGTTAAATTGTGAAAAAATGAATCAAAATTACAATGGAATGAGTACCCATTGACTTGTCCAGATAATGACATGGACATAGGGCCACAGAAGTATTGCCCAGCTTCCTCTAGGACAAAATTTGAATTACATTTGGTTGTGATTTCACAGCTATATGGCAAAGTCAAGGTGTATTTTGTGACCAAACATGGGAATTGACTACTAATAGTTTACTTCCCACTGAAAATAATCAATGTATGGCACACTGATTAATTCAATTGTTTAAAGCTCTTGGTATAGGTAATAGGGAAAAAATATGCCAGCCTGAGTGAATCAATGTTTGTAAAAAGTTGGATGTGACATATTACACTGTGAGACGGACACTAACAACTAATGAGTTGAATCAAAGTGTTTCAACCAAAGAAGCTTGAAGATTTCATTTTATGCGTTCTAAACACAGTAGAATATTTCAAAACACTTTTTTGGGATATAAGCAGTATTTGGTTAGTTTTAGGGGGGGGATGTTGGAATTTCTTTCTTGTGAACGGCCATTTGCATTATTATGAGTTAGTGTTTAACTCTAAAGGAATTTATGTTTTATTCAGTCCAACTGAATTTTTTTGACAGAACCTATCACATTTTTTATTTAAAATGTTTTTCTGGCCTCTTTGCTTCAAATTATGGTAATCCGCCATGCATTACTGCAGCAAGGCTAAGACAGTGTTTATGAAAAATTAAAACTGGCAATGGTTCTGAAAATACATCAAGCAACCTTCAGGATCATAAAAATATAACCCATTACCCTGTGAAAAGCCAATCACTAGTTGTGAGATAGATAGGCATTTTTTTCCAAAACAAACTCCTTTTTGATGGAAATGTGACAAATGGGATGTGAACGGACACAATTTTTAGTGGTCGGGCATAATTTAAAGGAGCATTAATAGGACACATAACTTATGTGCTTTTTAGTGGACACCAAATGCCTCTTTTTTTAACAAAAATACTAAAATTGGGTACACTAATGATATTTATTATTTGAGCAGTGAAAGAAATGAACGAATAGTTTTGGAGTGACGGATGTGAATAATGTCACAAAAGTGAACGGACACATTAAAAATGAAAAAAATGCCCAGCCCATAAGATCGTATGATTCCACTTAGACTAGGGTACCATTATAAAGGTTCTTCCAATTAAGTATTTAAAATTAATCTTACAAGGGGATATTTCATTCTTGACACCCCTAAATTTACACTTAAAATATGGTTGGATGGGACAACATAACTCGTGAACGAACGAGCTCCGCATCCATTTGCTGTAAAACAAAACATTAGATTGAGCAATAACAACACTGTTTTAGTCCCATATCTTAGGACATAAATTATCAAATTGACAATATTTTTTGTTGTTAACAAGGAAATAATTATGTTTGTTTGAAGAACCACTTCCAAAATGTGTGTAAAAGTGAGCGGACAATGTCACATCCACAAACAACTGAATTTGGCGGGCATATTCATATTATACACGAATGCTATGTCCTGAATTTTGATCTTAATACAAAGTGGAACTTATTCTAACCAAAATAAAAGTAGAGGGAAATTAGGGAAAATGGGGTGTGAAGAATGGCAGCTTGGCAAAAATAAAACGAACCTTAATTTCCATTTGACACAGAAATGCTTAATTTAGGCAAGTTATGATATCACAACACCTAAACTTGTGACAGGGGCAAGTTGGTTAAGCTATGTGAGGTTAAGAGCCAAGGGGAGGAATAGGAATAGAATAGAACAGGAATAGAAAAAACCACAATAATGATACACTCTATGATCTAGCCTGTTCGCAAGGCTTATATGATTTATCAATTTGTGGTGAGTCAGCCCCTCTCTGGACCGCTCAACTAGTTTCGTGGTACCGCAACCCGAATGTATCCCCCATAGGTTCTACATTGGTTGCGGGCAATATGGGATCCCGGCGTAAAAGCTTAGTACAGTTCAGAAGCAATTATTGCATGAGATGTTTGGTCACACATATGCTCCATTGAGCAATACTACAGGGATTTTAATGTTAACTAAGGCCACTTTGTTGGTTTCCACTGTACTTTTTTTTTTCGGTATATCAATGCGATTACTCAAGTTTGAATAAAAACTCGGCAATTTAATCGCTTCTATCCAGGATTCTATAGAAGAAGGGCAATGTGTTTACATCTCACGAGGGTATCTATAAACAGACGCTCCATTGGCCGCTGACCTGTGGAGAGGTCGGGTCATATGGCGTATCGGCTGTGACAGGCCGCCTGATCTCCGTGTTCAATTTTCACGTTCGTTCAACATGATCTTTTTGGAGCTTAGGTGATTGCGAAATATTGCAGAAATACACAGCAGGGACATGCATGATGAAAGGGTCACAAAATAACCGCTGTGTAAGACAATGACATCACAGGATTAGCAGTCTAGCTCACGTGGAATCATTCTGTTAACATAGACGCAGTGAATTTTATCCAGTAAAAGAGTTGCAATAATGAGTCTTATGTTTTAAGACTTGAAAGAATTTAGAATAAGGTAATCTAATTGTTCAAATTTGTTTTGAAAAAAAAAAAAAAAGTATTTTCACAGGGCGGCGCCTGGGTCGCGCCACTTCAGTGCCACGTGCCGGGATGTAACACACTACGATTTGCATAATATAGGCCAACATTCAAATGCAAAATTTGACAGCAAATCCCGGATGGTAAACGAAATCAGCAGCAGCGGACCACTTTGATCAAAGTGAGATTGCAGCCGAGTGTGGGTACCTTGGGTAAGTATTTAATGCATTTCGGCATGTTCCCCTACAATTCCAGCAATAGTACTATTTCATAGAATTCTATTGTGGCTTCACTCCTGTCGCTGGAGACGTTTAGGAAACTGTAAGTACGTTCTAAAAAGGAATTATTGAAGAGCAATAAGTTGGGCCATTGTTCCCGTTAGCAAAATCGGCTTCGTAAAGGGTACTGATCGACCATACGCTCAAAAGTTCAGTCGTAATCAAGCCTTTCGCAAATTATTTCCCCTTTTCTTTGTTACTCATCGTTTTTCGGGATATTTCTCCGAAACTAGAGCGATCGTTGATTGGTCAATGAGATGTCATCGTTCGCTTAAATAGTTCCTAGAATACGCGTTTATTGGAAGATCAATAACCATCAATTAAATGGGTTTTGGTAACCGATTTTCAAAACAAGCGGCATCCGGGGCGCATCCAGCCAGGATCTGATGCAGGCTTACAGCCTAGCTGGAATGTAAAATGGCGCACCCTTTGCTGCTGTGAAACGGCACGGTGAAATTCATGGTGGAATTACAGGCATCGTTTTGTCAGCGCATGTGTAGACACATGGTGTAGGATTATTCGAGCTCCTACCCGTACGGTACTGTGCTGAATATGACTATCATGAGGGTATTTGACGCTACGGCTACGTACTGAGGTGATCGCTTACCTCTAAGGTTGACTTTTACAGTCTTTGTCGTGAAGGGATTTGTATTTACAGTAGTTTCATGCAGCGTTCAGCCATGGTTCGCCGAAGTTTAGCCTTAAATTGTGCAGTATAGGGCCTGTCAAGACATGGTAGTTCCCGAGGTAAGTTCATGTCTAGCCTAGGATGTGCGTGTCCCTATCTCGGAGTTGAATTTGTGCACTGGACTTCATTTTGGCTTGAATATGGGGAGGATCGCAACACACGTCACATTTGCGTGGAAAATGTTCAAAATCACTTGTCATGTCTGTGAGTGGCAATTTTGACTGGTCACTGCAGTTACAAATATTTGAATAAAATGAATGACGTATGCCCTAGTCTAAGTCCTTGGGCAGATAGGTTGGTCGCGGTACCATCAGGAGTGGCAAAGCGAAGTGTGGTATTCACCTATCAGACAACATCATCTATAAAATAATTTTGCATTGATAGACATTCCAAAGTAGTAGCTTAAGCTGCTTAATTGCTAAAACAAATGGCGCCATTGCAATTGATCATTAACTAGTTTTAGCCATTGTTGTCTTTTTGAAGGAATTCGTTAGTGGAATAAATGCTAAAGAGGTTGTTGACAATGGACAACCACCAGAACTCAAAGCCATACATTTTTAAATAAAAACTAATTGCCATAAATCAAAATGGCCGCCCTTTTTCATAAATTGAGCCTAATTTGGACTTCTTAACAGTCAATGTTAAGGTATCACATGTTGTATGAACAAGCACTTGTAAAGTTTGCAATTACACTTTTGTACTAATATAACTATAAAACATGTTTTTTATACAAGACTTCGAAGGGTGGCAACCTACGCATTACTAATTTGCATAAAGAAAATGGCGCCCTTTGATTGAAATTCGTAATAATTATTTCCGGCAATATCTGTCTTGTAGAAGAAATTCTGTTAGTGAAATAGTAACACAAGGTGTGTGAAATGGGACAATCACAGAACTCAAATCCAGCATTTTTTTTTAATTAAACCTACTATACAGAGTGAACACCAAATGCCGCCACCATTCGTACATTTGAGCACAATTTGACTTTAACAAGTCATTGGTCCAGGTTGTCACATGGAGAATCTTACACTTAAGTTTACAAATTACACTATTGCACGATTATTATAATATGTGTGTATGCAGACTTCAAGGGACAACTTGACCATGCTAATTTGCAAAACACAAAATTGGCTGCATTGATTGCGCCTTAAAAATTGCGGCAATATCCTGACTCCTGAAGAAATATATTAGGGTACAAAAGTCCCACAAAACTGCTAAAATGAAATGTTGATAAACACAACCAAAATGAATTCCTAGCAAATCCACTTTTAATAAATCTAATTGCATATCCCCAAATGGTCGCCATGTTGCCCAATTAGATTCTGTACTTGAGTTGCTTTTTTGAATTGTAGCCCCTTTGAATCCTGGGCGTGTGAAGTGTTAATGTATTACACTCGGGAATAAATGGGTCTATATACATAGTTTTAAGCACTAATTTGATTAAGACATATTGATGGATCCCTTCTGGGCACTACATGTGCTTCAGGAGTTATTGTCAATAATTAGAGATAATATGCGGAAGTTTGGCCAAAATAACATGGTTATGACCAACGCCTTATAACTATTTCACCAATTCACAAAGTACTCTTACAGTATTTGCCAATCTAGTCCTCTGTATTTTGCCTCCTTTAAACACTTAATGTTGCTCAAGTTGATCGAGATCTCGATCAAAAAATGGGCAGGTATATAAAAGGCTGCCTTTGTGTACATAAGAGGGGTTTAGTCCTGTCTCTTCCTCAGTCCCCAAATAACCAGGAATGTTCAATGTAAGACCTCACCTTCATGTTTCAACCGTCGATACCTTGCACAATTGTACAGGACATCCCATTAGCCAAACATACACAGTCTGGCAACCTCTGCAAAAACTCTTGGGCAATTATTGAAGGGGTAAGAATTCTAAAACAACGTAGCAGCAGGTTGGCCATTCATCCACAATCGGAGAGGCTTCTACGGAACCATATATTAGTTTGCACAATTGTATGAAGGTTAATAGGCAGTCCTCACATTGAGGAAGAGGCAAGATTCAATTTGGCTCTCTTTGCTCTAAACAATTATACCGCAAGTTCGGTTCTCATTTGATGGGTGACATAGCCTAACATTACTAACAACACTGAAAATCTTGCAAGTTTGCAAAAAGAAGAAGTTCATAGCCAGTAAGCAAACAATGAGAGAGAGAAGAGAGAGAGAGAGGGGAGAAAGAAAGAAAGGGAGAGAGGAAAGGAGGGATAGAGAGTCACTTGTAGAGATTTGGGCATTGGATCGATGAAGTACCAGCTCTAAACAAGCTCGCAAGAGAGACCGGCACACCCTTTTTTCTGCACACATACTGCACCCAAGTTTGACTCAGTTGAATGATCCTCAGCCTGGCCTTCAACAATACCATTAGCTGCAAATATGTTATGAAAGGTGGGAACTCAAAATAGACCAGTGGTACATCAAAGGGCATGCATAATATACAGTAATTGATGTTACTCTGTCAGCGCATTTGCTGTCCAAAGCAAGTTCTGGCATAAAATCTCCTCAAATCCCACGTGGACAAACTTCAAGTCACCTGTCCGTGACTAATCTCCCATCAACGATGTGAACAACTTGGCCCACCTTTCCTCCATTGAAAACTGCCTGACCCTTCATGGCAGAGAGATGTTCCATTGTCTGTGGTTCTGTTCAACAACCACAGGAAGTGTCCTGGAATGCTTCCAGGTAGCCCACTTCGGCAAAGAAACCTTAGATCAGCTGAGTCTAGTTATCCATTTGTTGAAACATCGCAATTCAGTCCATTTGAGTCAGCTTCCAGGTGGAGTCTTTCCCAATACAGGCCATTTTGCTCCACAATGGGCAGACCAAGAATGTTCCATTGTCATTAAGCTTGGTGGCTGTTTCCACACACAAGGTATTGGTCCTGATCTGCTTTCCCGGTAGCCTCACGTCTTGCCAAGAAACCTTAGATCGCCAATTCTGGTTCTCAATCGGTTTGACATCGCCATCAGCCCATGGGGATGCAGCTCCAGGTGGAAATTCTCACCAGGTTCAATACCAGTGATGTTTACTCCCTTAAATTGCTTAGAGACTGATTCAAGAGGTGACTTTGCTCAAAAAACTCTTCTGTCTGGATTTAAGGCGGTTGGGCAGCAGGTCTCTGTCCGGACATATTGTGCTTCACATAGATACTGGCGCGACCTTGGCATGCTCGCTACACTACTGTTGGAGCAATTCCTGCTAGGATGTATAGTTCTCCGTTGGATTTATTGCGTGAGCATACTTTACTCGTCTCTTCGTGATGTGGGTCTATAAGAAAGACTGGCGTCCCAACTCCTAGGTAGAGAGGGTATCGAGTGCTCCAAGGTTGTTCCAGACCAGGTTACTTTAAGCGACTTTTTTTTTTTGGCTCCACGGTTTGCAGCGTAGATGGAAAGCACACAACCGTGTCTTGGACGGATTTGCACGTAGGTGGTTTAGTAATTAGGAGTTCATCCAAAGCTTGGAGAGTCCTCCTTCAACAAGTGTGAAGTCGGCATCTTGTACGCTAATTTCAAGATCGTCTGCATATATCAAAGACAGGTTCCTGCACTCCTAGGTTGGTCGTTGGTATAGATAGTTGAACAGAGAGTGCGATCACACTCCCTTGTGGTAGTCCATTCTTGCGCCTACTACATCAGCTCTTCTTCGCTCCAGCCTGAACAAGAACATCCTGTTTGCAGTACCAAATCAGCTATTTGGTGGCGTAGTCTTCAGAGGACTAGAGTGGCAAATACTTGTAATGAGATTGAGAACTTTGTGAGTTGGTCAATAGTTAGTATAATGCTGTATTTATGTATTGTTACTAGATAACAGATTATCGCGATTTGCTAATGACTTGGCAAAATGGTAATTCATAGGCCCAAAATGTGCAATAAAAATATTGTAAATAACTACTGAAACACACTAAATAGTGCAAGAATTGATCTCAATATTCTTTTATAAAAAAAGTGTTTAAAAAAACATATAATTATTTTAAAGGAATTATTGTTTTGGGGATTAATTTGTCAATTTCCATAAACACAGGAAAGGGGCCACTCTATGATTTTTTTTTCCGCGGGTGGTTTTAAGGTCGTTGGGGATAAGACATATGAATTTCAAGTGCAACAGATTTAACACTTAAACTGCCCATGATTGAAAAACTGCCACCGTTTAAAGAGCAACTTAATTGCTGAAATGTTGGGTAACAATGGCGGTTAGTTTAGGATATAATATTTAATGAGAAGTTTATTAAAATAGATGCCAATGAATTCATTTTTGATTGTTTTTAATCAAACACTCATTTTAGCAGGTTTTTGAGCCTAACATATTCTTCAACGAGTCTGGAATAGCCGAAACTATTATGGGCGGTCAATTTCCAATGGTGGCCATTTTGTGTATATCAAATTACTTGCTTAAGTTGTCACCATTGGACGTCTTGCATACATACATGTGTTATATTATAATTTGAGCACTAGTGTAATTATAAACTTTATAGAGTAGTGTAAAAGTTCAATCCATATGATACCTTGAATGTTGAAGTCAATTATTCTCAAATTTACGAAAATGGCGGCCATTTTTGGATATGCAAATAGATTTAATTAGAATTAATACTTTTGACTTCTGGTGGTTGTCCTTATCAACACCTCATGTAAACATTTTTTTTCCACAATTTCCCTTCCACAAGACATGGTATGGCTGAAACCAGTTATGGAGCAACTTGAGGCGGCCATTTTGTTTTGCAAATTAGGCAGGCTTTAGAGGCTACTACTTTGGAAAGTCTATCATGCGGAAATTACATTTAAAGTTGAAGTGTCGTAACAAGTTGGTAGTACTCCTCGTTTTGCCACTCTATATGATACCCATATTCCAAATATCACCATCGTGGCCCCAGCACTACTAGTCCTCATATTTCAGTGGTTGGCAGGGATGTGGGAATAACTTTTACTACCTTTACTGGGGACTTTTATTTCTGCAGAGATGGGCTACAACTAGCCCATCTGCCATGCATCTCACATACCGTACGGAATCACCTCCCTCGCACTTGCCAGCTGTCAAGACGTCGATTTTTGCTTTGAATCGTATGCTAATTAGGCCGGGCCCAATCGATATGGTAATTTGACGGGCGACGTCATCGATATTGGCAAGTATCTGAAAACGGAAAACCGTTGTCATCGATGGAATTGGGCGGTGCTTACGATGACGACTACTTTGATTGACACAGGGGGGGTTAATTCTTGGCCTGGGAATCCCAATAGCGCAGACGCCTCGCTCTCGCTCGGCCTCACGCCTTCGGCGTTCGACACGCCATTCGGCGCGCAGTATCGCGGTGGTGTAATTACAATGCGAGCGTCACCTTTTGACAAGACTACTCTGATTCCCATAATAATTTTGAACATGCTAGGATGGAAAAGACAACATTCAATAAATTTGGCGCCTAATCATGAATGGGCCTATCAACGACCTTACAATTTCAAAACTGCAGGCAAGGGTGAGAGTAGACTTCCAACTATTCATTTTGTCCCCATTATCTTTCGTTTTTAAAATTGTTGCATGTTGTAAAAAGGCAATAACACTTCTGGAACCCATATGTCCTTCAGATTATTTGTCTAGGGCGCTGCTGTTAGTTTTGGTTGGCGAAGGAGGTCACGGATCGCCGAACCTAATCCCTCTGCCAAATGCGAAGTTCTTATGTACACATAATCACGGTCTATTGGCGGTTGAAATGGCGAATACAAACACAATCACTGAACGTTCACCTCTATGAAAACATGCTTTAGTCGTGACATTAAAACCACCCTGGTTTGGCCGCCATTTTTTGGTTTTTTTAAACCATTAAAAGGAGAAATGACAAGGTCGAATTAAAAAATCGCCGATTTCTTCTTCTTTTGCAGTCAAGTGATGCATTCATAAAGGAGGTGGCACTGCGGGTATAGAGCTGTAATCAACTTAACGATGAGAGTAAGTAAGGATAATTTGTATTGTAAGTCTGTTGTCCCCAAGTCAATTCAGCCACTGGCCTTGTTCCAAATGTTTTTTCAGTGGTGACGCCGTAAGCTGGCAACAATCCCAGGGGCCACCCAGGGTATCGTCCCCACGATTCCGAATGTCAAGGTTAAGAGGACGGCGAGATGGGGATTATTTAGAGGGGCAGTCACATGCCAAAAGATTACGCATTTCCAAGTAATTCCTACAAGTCTAGTAGCGGAGAGTTATTTGTGAATATCCCTGTGGCACATATCCAAAATGGCAAATCAGGGCAAATTCCCTGTGAATAAGAACGAACTGCCCTGTAAGCTTTTCTTGTGTTTTAATTAGAAAAAATAAATAGCTACCTTAGCCAGTGGCGTAACCACGGGGGGGGGGGCCAGGGGGCAGACTTGCCCCCCCCGGACAACTAAAATGGGGACGGGAAACTAAAAACTGGGGACGAGTGAAAGGGGAAAAAGGGCGAGCATGAAGCTAGCCGAAAAAATTGGGGAACACTTCTTGAGTCTTTTCTTGCCCCCCCCGGATGCGCAGGTCTGTTACGCGCCTGGCCTTAAGTGAAAATCCCAAGATGCTGCCTTCAACAAAATGCCAGTATATCTTCAACACTTTAAAATATTTTTATCTAATCAACTAAAAAGATTCACTCACAGCATAAGTCACATTTTGAAGGAAATGTTAAAATGTTCTGTTGAAGAGCTCTATCTATCCACTTCTTGTAGGCATTGGACTTGTAGAGTTGTTTTCACTCAGTCAATAACATACAGCAGTTTAAACCATTGTCCATCTTGTCCACTATTCTGTTATAGTAAATATCCATTAAAAACAAACTTCGCAATCTGAAGAACTTGGTCCCCAATGAACTTTTAGCTTGGATTAGAGCGCCGCATCAGTTGATAGTACGACCAGTAAGAAATCCGACATATCTCTTCACGATTTTATGTTAAGCATGAGAATCAATGGTCATCTGGCTCCTTTACTCGACTCTTTTCCCAGATCCCTGGGTACATTGTTAGATTCATCGTTGTTACTCACTCTAGTACGGCCTTAATAGTGATATCAACCAATTCATCTGCATTGGATTCACTCCGAGGAGAAGACAACATTGTCAAACCCAGTTTGACACCTTGGGCACCTCTGTGCCTGGTTGACTATTACAAGAATCATTTCTATATCAGATCTTGTTCCAGCTGTTCTTTCCACAGTCAGTGGTCTTGATGTAAATCCGTTATTCAGCGTTTACAGAGTCTCCATCTGTATGATCTGTCAGGATCTTACTTGCCTCTCATCGTAGAAAAACATTCTGGAAAATTGGTAATCCAATGCACCAAAACAAACTTGTGGCACTCCTTGTGCCAGGATAGTGATGGCTGACATCAAATGCATCCTCAACAGTCATATACGGGCAGCTTTGAGCCCAGGATAGCTGCGCCAGACCTCCGTGTCTGCCAGCTAATGGTGGCAACTGTTCAGTCCGTGCACTGAAACAGCTCCACATAAACAGCTCCACATAAACATGCACGGTTCAACTAGAAGAGCGCATATCACCAAATAATCAAGGAACAATGTTAGCGAGAGAAATGAGAAAACTGTCCAGCCAAATGAAATTTACAATAAAATTGTGTTGAAATCTGAAGTCCTGCTGTATAATTATTTATAGTGGCTTGTGAAAACTACTTCATGTTATGGAGAAATCATAGATGAGTTGCTAGTGCCATGAAAACACTGAGCGTGTGACAGAGTGGCCATTAAGACAAGGGTGAAGGTTTGCCATCCCCAATGACTTTGTATGTTCTCTCCTACCACATAGAAGTAACTTTGGTACAGCATCTGATTCCAATAATTCAGTCTCTGAATATCTCTCCATGCTGCATTGAGGTGTTCTGTCCTCCTCCTGAAGTTCAACATATTTCACTTTGGTAAAACAACAGCATCATGGTACTGGTGATAGCTCTGATCCAAGACAGCCATAAAGGTGAGAATGGTTTTTCCTTTCATGTGGTTGAGCGGCGAAAATTGAGAGTGTTACAAGTCCAATCCCACCGTTTATGCCACAGTGTTGCATTTTGGGCAAGGTTAACAAAGTGATAAAATAATTACAACCAGGAAAGGAAGAAGTATGGTTGTCATTCATTTCATCATGAGGCATTTCATACCAGTACACGAATATGTGTCAGTAAATTGGGGAAGCGTAGTGCACCAGTGAGTTAACTGAATGCGAATTGTCCTCATGCTTGAGAACCACCTACCCTTTATATAGCCTAAGCCACACACCGACTGTGAGGGACACTTGAGTTGTGAGGGCTCCTCACCACACCGTGTGGTGAGGGGGACCGCACAACTTCAACAGGCACCACACCTCACAGGTGTGTGTGGGTGACTCACACACATTCTTGTGAGGGCCACACGTCTTGTGAGGGACCCACACAGTGTGGGGATTGACCACCACAGAATGGTGTGGACTGACCTATTACATCCTCCTCACAGTCGGGATTCCACATGTGCTTTGCCCAATGTGTTAACTAGGTACTCATTATTGCAAGTATTAAAAATATGGGGGGATCGCAACAATATATTAAATTAAAGCTCTCACTTAGAGAAACACAATGGTGAAAACAGAATTGAAATAGACCTTTTGGTTAAGAAGTTACAGCTGTCCAAATGTGCTACATCCGGCGATGTTTCTAGTGGTTCCCATGGCATATGGTTTATTTAAGCATTTATGTTAAAAGTATGGGCTCAGCTACCTATTTGTGTATCCTGTTATTGTCAAACTATTTATCAAATGAAAATGGTGAAAACATAGTTTGATTTGGTCATTATAATAAAGTTACAGCTTCCAGAAGTCTCGCATAAATTGTCCAAGAACATCGCCCATGGCCTTGAAACACTTTCTGAACTGGTAGTTAAATGTATCAAAGATTTTGTCACATCATGATAACTTTTAACCTCTTCATTATAGCAATAATTGGATTGCAAATACTAAATAATAATAATAATAATAATGTTACACTAACGTGAGGTATTTTGTATTTATTTTGAAATTTGCATTTAAATCTTTAAAATTTGCTAGTTACTTTACGAAGAAAGAGCGAATAACTATCAACTTAAGGCAAAAATAATTTGACTTAGACCAGGTCTAACTTTAAACCTGGTCTAACTTTTTGTGCATACGGACCTTTGTGTTTAGATATTTGACATGGTTAGAGATGTTAAACGTTTTATAAAACGTTTAGAAGAGCGTTTAGTGACATTTCTGAGTGAAATTGAAAAATATCAATTTCCACCATTTGCTGATATGACGTCACTTTGAAGTAAGCCTAATGCTGGGCATGTTGGTACTCATTTTGGTATCAATGAAAAGAGTAGGATGATAGCTTTCCATTGGTACCAAAATCAAGTGTCTGTGGTATTCCAGCACCATACTAGGCGTGTTGCTACTTCTCCACCCATACCCCCCGCGTACCCCCCATCCTTTGGGAGCGTACCAAGTCAATTGCGGGCTCAGAAGGGGGGTTAGTAAAGCGGAAAAAATCTTGAAGGCGGATAATACTATCTAATTAATATATCTGTGAATACTAGCAGTCTTGAACTCTTGAAATTTGAACTTCAATCAACTTAATCAAAAATTTTTTTTTTTCTAACAAACTTGGTTTGATGATAACAAACTCACTTTGAAATGCCAAGAAAAACCAAGTTTATGGTATTTGAGTAATGTATGTATCAATGGATTTCAAATGTTTCTCTGCCTGTAATAATATACTATTGAAAGGGGTGACCAGTTTAAATATATTGGTGTAATTTTGATCCTCAGTGTCGTGGTGTGATCTATAAATCAATGGTCTGCATGTATTTCTAACGATGTGGTGTTAAAGAAAGACTTAAATAATTTATTCCAAAAGTAATCTTTTTAGATGTGCAAATTCAATGCTATGCCACATTTTGAATATTGCAGCCCTGTCTGGTTACTGTACTAAAGATCTTATGAATACACTTCAAGTTCTTCAAAATCGATTAGCTCGCCACGGCTGGAAAAAATAATTTTTCCGGCAAGGAAGTCAAGGTTTCCCGCGACTTATACGGGTGTTTTGCAGCCATCGGGAGTGTTAGCGCGGACAGGGGGGGTGTCTGAGGGGGATCTCCCCCCTCAGAAGCTGAAGCTTTTTGAAAAATTGAGTTGCAAACTTGCAATTGAAGCTATGTGGTGCGCATTTTTAACACTTTTTAAGCGACTATGGTAAAGCTCAGAATCGGTAGAGATTGTGACCAAAAGCGGACCCTTAAATTACCACATACCAAGCAAAATACAAGGGAGAAGCTAAGATTACTTACACAATATTATCAAGTTCGGACTTGTTTGCTTATTTGACTTGAAAATATTTGTTTAAAGCGTCCCCATGTATTTTTCACCACGAGAGTGATGGAAGACGAGCTGTGTGTAAGACAGCAACATCACCCATTTCCTTGCAGTTGATGTCCTATTTTGCTAGATTCAGCCACGTGGGGGGAATAAGTTATTTTTTAATTCCTTTTTATTTAAAGTTTTATATTAATTACAGATTCAAGATAAAAAGATGTAGGTTAATCTTACAAATACACTATTGTTAAATTCTTTTCGCATTTAAAATTATTTCAACAAAAACCATTTCTAAAAATACCCAGAATTAGAACGGTTGATCCTGGGGGGAGTGCTGATACTGATAGAGCTGACACACATGTGTGCTAATGACATTGATAGACATTTGTTACGTGATGAGGGTCGGCTGTCTTGCGCAGGAGTTTGTGGTGATTTTATTCCGAGACGTCGTATTTTCGGTCTCAGATTTTCTCAGAAAATAAAAACACTGGTACTCAAGACTCATTTCCTACTTTTATGTTATTCAATTTTAAATGGTTTATTTTACTCTTGTTTCCTTTGATATTTTACTATGTTTTCCTTGTTTATATCACAATTTTGCGGTGATTATTTCCTTATTTTTTCTCTTTTCTGTGCGTCACTAAAATTTTCCCGCGAGTCGGCAGGAGTTCCGGCAATGGGCTTCCCGTCTTGCCGGTTTGTTCCCGCCGTGTAGCTCGACTTTTTTATAAGCTGACATTAGTAGAATCCTGTTAAGACTTCATGTGTACACTGCAGTGGAACAAACTTAATGATCGGTAGTATAAACATATGCTAATGCTTATTTTTAAATGCGTGCTTAAAGGTCTGCCCCAGGTACTTCCTCTAGTTCACTTTTATGCACTAGTTAATTTTAAGGGCTACCAGAAGTAAAACACAATTTTGTCTGAACCACCTTGGAACCTGAATGCAGGGAAAGTACGTTCCGTATGAGAGCAACCAAAATATGGAAACAGTCTTCCTTATGATTATCCCGGCGTAACACTAAGACAATGATCTATCTCAGCTCTTAAAGCATCTCATTTGTTAACCCACATAAGATATTTTGTACTACTGTAGATGTCTATTAGTTTCATTTATACTCATTGCTTATTGTATTTTGTTTGTGTTTAGTATTTTTTATTTATGTTAATGTCTGTATAAGTTCATTCTGTACAATGTGTATATAGACGGGCATCCTTGGAAAATCAGTTGCCTTGCACTGAAGGGGCTACCATGCCTAAAGAAGTTTAAATAAATAAAGCACTTACGCAGGAATTATTGTTGTACGTGATGAAAAAACCTGAAATATGGCATTTGAAAGAATTTTTAAAAACAAAAAGTTACGAATCTGAGAACAGCGAAACCCATGCACGTGTGCGCGCAGTTCGCCATGGGCCATGATTGGCTGCTGGCAGTTCTCATAACTCGTTCAGACCTCAAACATTTCATGGATGTTAAAAAAGCATGGTTTCTGAGCTCAGATCAACAAATGCTTTGATCAATAATAGATAAATGTATACCTGTAGTCTAACAAACTACATAATATCAGAAGATGCAAACATGCCTTCATCAAACACCACCGGAGTTCGAACGGACACCAAAATCAAACGAAAAACTTTACCAAACTTCTCGAAGTCGTATGAAAATAAATCGATGATGAAATGAAAGAGGAAATGTGCCCCGACGTCATCAGTTATGTGTGGCCAACCACAGCAAAAAAGCGATCTCTGCGCAGTTTGAACAGAGAGCGCTCCCCGCCCACCTCAAAATCGCCGGCCAAGTAGGGTGAGTGGTACCACAGAGACGCGCAATTCAGCTGTGATTGTCACGTACCTGTAAAAGGAACTTCACCGTGATTGATGTTTTTCATTTGGGCGTACTGCATCACTGGTAGAAGCACTACGTTTACAATAACCTGTAGCAGTGCTTTTGAATGGCGCTCCAAAGAAAAACGGATTCGCAAATTTCGGAGCTAATAAAAATTGTTTTATATTACCCTCACTTGTAAAACAGGGCCTACACTAACATGTACCTGAGAAGGGTCTTTTATCATAATAATTGCCATAAAATCCATAATTAGTACTTATGAGGTACAAAATTCAAGGAAACTTCCACATATAATTGTATAATTCACAATGTCAGTGATGATGGCAACAATTACTAGCGCCATTACTCACATGTGAAAGCAAATTGTAGATGTATATTTTGTTATTTCTAAGCTTTTTTTGCAAACCACTGTCGATGATTTGTATTATAAGGACATAGAAACAAAATTGGGCTAGTAATTGTCCCCGCGAACGAAGTTAGGGAGGCGGACTATAAAATGGGCTCCCCCTACGTATGTATGTCCGTTGTCCGTGTGATAAAAATGGAAACCGGGACTGCTATGTCCCGTGTAAAAATGTTAAACCACCTGTGGAACAGTTTTGGGCAGATCTTGTTTTTCTGGATGAGGCTAGAGTAGACAATTTTGGTTATTGGAGAAGGGAAAATCCATACTCACCATGCAATTCATTCCACCAGGGTCTTCCCCTGGTTCTGTCAGGGGGTAGGTAGGGGGAAAAGGTCATAAGAAAAAGGTCAATATACACAGAAAAGTCAACATTTTGGCCATATTGTGTTTGATTTATCTGGAGTCTGTATGGGTACGATGATATACACTGGTTGGATGGAAAGAAAGCGGGTTGATGAGGATCTCGACCTGAAGTGAATTTTGGGTATAAAATATGCTAATTCAGTATCTAATTGCATAATTATGAAATTCCCGAAGGCTTGTGTACAAGTTTTCTGGAGTTCTGGAAGGGGTATACGGAGTAACGGGGAGGTAAGGAGAGGACCTTTCCACTGAGGAGTTCTTGACTGATAGATTTTGCGGCATATTTAGGGCAAATTAAATATGCAAAGGAGCTAATGAATATGCAAATAATCAGTGCTAATTGCTAGGTGGGATAGGCAACGTATACCAACAACAAAGGTATGAAAATAATATGCAGTACCATGTTTTTTTTGTAGTCTGTGGTTCTGGTTTTGCAGCACGTGGATTCGTCTTTTGGGTGCCAGCCTGTTTTACCTTTCTTGGAAAAATGTGAAATACGTTACAAATTCAGTGTTTCGCCCCTTTCCAGCCCCGTACAGGGACCAAAATTTAAAATTGTGCGTACATGATTTTTTCAAAAAAAAGTGTTGCCAAATTGAATAAATATCATATTTTTACTAAATTTAGTGAATTTTAAGGATTTTTGCCCGATTAATTTTAAGATTTCTTTAGTCATTTATCAAAGGTAACCATTTTGGCGGTTCGTACTTCGTACACTTAATACCATTGCAGTGCATGTTTGCCATGGTAGTGATGCGCGACATTCGGCGGGGAACATATTTTAGTATCCGTTAAATCGAGGTTTCGCCTTGTTTTTTGAAGTTGTATGTGAATTCAGTAAATCGCTTGCTAAGTTTTAAATTACACGGTCTGTAAACTAAAATAGAGTGAGTGGTCCATAACGAAACGTCATTCCGAGTAGAAGAATGATCTGATTTGGTCATATATTTAGGATTGCATGTGACCTAGATAATACTGTACTAGTCAGTGGAGTATTATCGGACAGCAGATTCAACATACGCAGCGTGAAAAGGCATTTAACTGGCAGAGATTAACACACATAGCACTGCCTTTTAACTCATTTTAGCCCACAAGGTACTTAGTATACATGTATAGGGAATTTTTGCATGTTCATGGCGGACCCCGTATTCCAAAAAACTTGTTTAAGGGCATGTGTCTTGAACTCGCCACCCATAGCGGTAACATTGCGTGATGCTAAGAAACATCGCATCTAATCGCGCTTCCAAGTTGGCATACATCAGAAGTATTCACCCTAACCTATACAAAAGTATACATGTTCTAAAAAGAATTTCAGAGGAATTCAAATATGCCACTAAAATTTGGGTAGGGTGAAGTAGAAGCACTTTATGTTGAAAAATTTTTACTTTCAAGGAACACAAAATAAATGTTTTTCCCTTGTAAGAGCCATATTTCACCCCCATTGCCCCTACACGTATTTTCTCTCAGATTTGAATTCCTCATCAAAATTTCTTCTTTCTAGAAATGTTATACTGTGTGGGGTATGCCCTTTTCACAATAAGAATATGTACAGCAAACATTTAATAACTTTGTGATTGAAATTGAGCGTAAAATATCAATACCACCTGGAGAAGTCATACTCATTGAAGTGTCCATTTTCATCTCTTATCATGCACTCCAGGTAATAATAAAGAAGAAAGGTATGATTTTTGGGAACCCGTTACCACCCCTCTCTTCACGACGAATTGAAACCAAGACGACACCTTAGTTTACGTGCAGAAGAGGGAGGCCGGAGGCCGACTTCCACGCAGAAAATAATGGTGTCGCCGGTTTCATTCGTCGCAAAAGAGCGTACTGGTTCCCAAAATCCTACCTTTATTCTTAAACAGCTTCAACATTTAAGGTCATCTTTAAAAATTTAACCAATTTCTGATACTTTATGGCTTATACACAATAAAAGGACTCACCACCCAGTAACAACATTCGAACAACCCCTTGAACACAACAACCATACGCAACGCGAACGCAACGTTGGCAGGTGTGCGCGAACGTAAGCAAACCGCAGTATGACGCGAGTGCTTCAACCTAAAAATAAACGTCAATACCAACGTGTCCAACCTGGGTCATTGGTCCCCCCCCCGAATTGAACCTGGGCACAAGCCATGAAATTGCTTACAGTTTCACAGCTGTTTAAGAATATAATTTACTGAAATGGTACTAATTTCAATATCTTTTGGAAAAAAAACACATAGTAATGTATACCCTTGACCAATACTTGTCCTGAAGTGGATGTTTCATACCATGTCCCCCATTACATTGCCATTGAACCGTTTTCTAGGTATCCTCATTGGTAGAGTAAAGTGGGGGCCCCTCTCTGAACAGTTTAATTTTCTCCAAGCATGCAGTACAGTCATTGGGAATAACTGCCTTTGTTACTAGTTTAACATAGGCAAGACCACGTGACGCAGTATTGGTTGGCATTATGATCTTGCATATTATGCGTGAACTTGTTACTTTTTAAAGTAACAAGTTCCACCAAGTTCTTAAAGAACTGTAATTAAAAATGTTTGTCAATTAATTTAATTATTCATGTGGCACTATTCATATTACATCATTTGGATGCTGAATAGAACATTAAAATCCCATTTAGTCTGTGCAGAAGTGAAGTGAATGAAGATAATTCACACTGAAATAATGTTAAACTTCATAGAGGTTTGTGTACGCTCCCCGCCTCAGCTTCCCCGCCTCCGCGTCCCCCGCTCCACCACTATTGACCAACATGAATTCTTTTAGTCACAGTGTCATCATTATAAATGCTAGAGTATTCCCCATGACAGGGCTGAGAGTGCATTTATTTAGCTTTACAATGAGACCAAAAGCATAGCAATGCCTACATATTGTTTGCAAGAATAGATCAATTCATTCAAGGCGAATTTGGAAAAACGTATCAGCACCACCTTTTTTGGGTGGCGGAGGTCGACACATGGCCTTACTAAACGCGATTTTAGCTACAAAGCGCCGTAATTTAAAATTGCGTTAAGTAAAACATGTGTAAATATTTTTAATCATTTGGTTACTCAAAACAGAAGTTGCAAACATGGCGTAAATCGCAGTTATTTAAAAGTGCTAACATGAAAGATCCTATTGTGTCTCAATGGTTGAGCGCACAAATTGTATTATGGCTTTCCGTAGCGTTTGTTATCAACTTGGGGCGGGGATGATATCCACCATTGCTGTTGTCAACTGGACAGTGCAATGAGCGTACACTTGACGAAAACTCACACTAAAACATCTTCTTAAACTAGCCCCGTACCTAGTTTACAATTTGACGCATTTTGGCTAAGTTTAAAATTACGTTTAACTTTAAACTCCTTTCTAGAATTCGTTTTACTTAGGTGGAAAACATCCATTTGCATAGACTTTTTAACAAACTAATTGAGGCCAAATTCAGTATCAAATATCAAAAGTATGGACCACTGACTTAAAATATGCATCATTTTTTGGATACCGTTGCCACTGGTAACCAATGCCAAACATGCTAATTTGCATTTTATGTATTTTTGGGAAACACATATCTCAAGAACCATATACCCTAGACATGTTGTTAATACATCATTGAAAGCCTCTTGACATACTCTATGACCTAAACCTAAAAAAGCACGGATTTATTACATCAACTGCATAATTGGTAAAATACGGTAATTGTGAAAGATTTGGAAAAAGTGCCTAATTAATATGCGCATACTAATTTCTCAACTTTGCTAACATAATTTAATTATTTTGTTAGGTTTATGTCATAGAGCAACTCAAGTACTATGCTACTGGTAATTTTATGTTTTTTGAACAAGTTAAGCATATGTAAATCTTGTTTTTCGTTGCAAAATCACAAAATATTTGAAACGGAGAAATCGTACTTAAAAGTCTAGAAACACTATTTTAATATTTATGCAAATTAGGTATACTACAACTTTTTTTAAGGTTCAAAACACCCTCTGAGTCCATTATTCCCCTCCGTTTCGATGGATCATTAAAATTCTCTGTCGCTCGCCGAGCACTGGTAGTGGTTGACACTCCCAGCAAACGCTTGTGGGAATGGACTCCTGTTCCCCCACCGTGGTTGTCTTGTCGACGGACACGTCAGAGCAGGGCTGGGGAGGTTACTTTAGAGAGGATGTTGCATTCAGCCGATGTTTGGTGCAGGAGTCTCTCTCCACATCATCCCCCCTCATACTTTGGGCGATCATCAGTAATACCCTCCAAAACTTTACCCCCGTGCAGATTGAGGGCCTGCTCAGTTGTTCGTTAGACACATTGACAGTTGTATGCGTACATCAACCGCCTCCTTCAGTGGCGTTGCAGTCAGGGAATATCCCTCTCTGCGAGGCACATTCCAGGGATAACCAACATTCTGATGACAACCTATCAAGGGGGTGCTCCTTCAGTCAGATGGAGCTGCCCCTTTTTCTCCACAGGTTGTTCAGTGGGTATTCAACAGACTTGTTTGCCTTACCAGCCAATCGTCAACTGCCGGTATACTTTTTTTTTCTCATCACACAGACAGGCCACATGCCAGATACGCATCTTCCATCACTGGACGGGCCATAAATGTGTATGCCTTAACGCGCTCATCAATGCGGATGTCCGAGACGGAGATTTCTGTTATCCTTCTCATATCTTCTGTTTTGGCCTCGCCACCTATGGTTTCAGCCGCGAGCAAACATTCTCATAGGTCAGTCACTGGCCCTTCCTCTAGATCCAGACATCATTCGGAAATTGGTCGTCATTCAGCTCAGGTCAACAGAGTGACCACCTTCAGATGACTGCATGAGCGTTTTCCAGACTATATCGTACGAGAGTGTTTTATTAAGACAAAAGTGACTTTTGCAAGAGATTTTTTTATTAAAAACCCCACATGTAGCTTATTGTATGTGTGTGTGTTTGTCAGTGTGTGGGGGGGTTTTGGGGGGGGGGGGGGGTGTTAGTTTGCAGTTAACCTTTTTCATATATTAGTTTCAATTAACCTCTTTCAAATGCTCATGCAATGGACACCTTAATCCATTTGCCACCAACCAATTCATAGGTGTACCTATAGAAATCTTGCATGTCTTGTAAATTAAATTGTAGATCACATCCCAGGTCAAGGTCATTAAGGTCAACTTGTGCAAGAGTGAAGAAAGGGTGGAATTCTCAAAGCAGGCAGACTCATACTTCAATCTTTTAATAAATTTCGTGTTTTTTATGTTTTTTAAATATATTTCAAATAGGATATTTAGGCACGGCCTTGAATTGGTTATAATCTGTTTAAAAATATATATGCAGAAAAAATAACAGCAGGTATGTTGTGTCAGTAATATTCTTGATTAATAACCTAAAATTCTCAATGTGGCGGTGTCTCCTTAAAGGCTGGCTCAGCAATTTCTCGAGGATGGCGCCCTCAATTTTTGTGTCACCTGCAAGAATTGCAGGAGGCGACACCTATACCAGTCCTTAATTCTGACTGTATGCCCATGTTTTCAAAGGTTAAAGTTTTGAAAAAAGTTTCTCATTTGAGAAATAAAAGTCCAATTGCTACAGAAATTGGGTCACAGTTACCCCTTGGGAACATTCATACGATAATGTTATCAAGAGTCACATACCGAGGTCAAAGGTCATATGAAGCCAAGTTATAAAATTGGCTGAAAACATCAAATTGGCCTTACTTGTTAGAGAAGTAAAAGTCCAATTGTTAAGAACTGAGTCATACATGCACCTTGGGAACCTCCATATGATGTGGTCATGGTCATATACCAAGGTGAAAGGTCATCTGAGCTTAAGTTATGAAATGGGCTGAAAACATCAAAATGACATTATTTGAAAGGTTGTATGGTCAAAGGTCATCTGAAGTCAAGTTTTAAAATAATAGTGAACAACGGGGGGGGGGGGGGGGGGGAAAAAAAAAAAAAAAAAAAAGGGGGGGGGTAGGACACGATCTGCTTGATTTGGGCATTGGGGATTTCCAAACGGTAATTTGTGGAACTGTTACATGCATTTACTATGGCAGTCTCGGTCCCAGTGACATTAAAAAATCATCTCTTAAACCTTTGTTCAAAAGATCTTAGTAATATCATGATAAATTTAGACTTCAGCAATTAAAATAATACTGAAAAAAGTAAGGTTTGTTGACGTGTAAACATGTAGTGAATTTTCTAAACGTGTAGTGACCCTTCCGTTCGTGTATACGTTTAAACGTTTACACGTCCCAGCTCTACTTCTGGGTGCAAACTTCTTGTTGGTATCCTATATGGATTGGTGCATTATAAAAATATGTTTACTACATGAAAAAAAAAAATTAAATTCATCAGCAATTTAAGATCTAAAAGATTAGAAGTTTGAGGGAAGTATTTTTTTTATAAAGTGATTTCAATCAATTTTGACCAAAGTAATTTTTGCATGGGAAAAAAAGTTTAAAAAAAATAGTGATTTAACAATGTTCATCAAGGTATCAAGCCAGATGAAAAGGGTCAATGACAGCAAACTACTGGTTTTGTCATATTATCTCTTTAAAATCTGTTGCTGCTGTTTTTCATTTAAGATAATATGGTCATGGGATTGGAATTTAAAAACACACACACATTTGTGCCTAACCTTTTTACAATACATTGATGTAGTGTGTGTGTTTGTGTGTGAGGGCATGTGTGTGGGTTTGTGTGTGTAGGTGTGTGTGTGTACATGTACATGTGTGTGTGTGTTTGTTTAAGTATGTTTGACTCGCACCAAGCTGGCAAAATCAATTTGGTATAGAAAAATCATCCACATACACACACACAAAAAAAAATTATCTTGGCCTTTTTGGTCCCAAAAATCCAATATAATTGTAAAAGTCATGGAAGAAAGGAAATAAAGCCTAAGGTTGAACAAAATTACTACCTGCTTCAATACTTGGGAAAAAATAAGTCATCCCTTGTCGTGTGAAGCATATCATAATGAATTATAATCAAGCTAATGTGTTCCCAGTGGCTTGTCTGTTTCCTAAGGCGATTATTTGGTCACAGCCAACAATGTGACAAGCGACCCACATGTTAATCTTTCTTGTGAATATCATTAACCTTATTCACATGGATTAATGTCTGTTTGAAACCTTAATCTGTTGAGTCATGCATACTGGAAATTAATTCTACATGTGAAGGCCGTTCTTATTGATTGTAATATTATTGCAGCCCTGAAATTGAATTTTGAGCTGGTGGACTTAAGCAGTATCCAAATTAATATCTTCATAGTGGAATTCACATGCTCAGCTTTTGTACATGATAATTGAAACTATTTCATGGATGTACATGTTGCTTGTTACTTCCACATGAGTTGTTAAATCAAGATGTCACTTGAACAGAACATTTTTTTTTAATAAGGCAAGATCTGTTTTTGATTGAAAGTATCGCTCCTTCTAATTTATTACTTTTGATAGGATCATAACCTGAGAACTGTATTATCTATAGCTATATTTTCGATAACTGTGATCACCTTTGTATAATTGTGACCCCTGAGTTTCTTTCTTGCACTGATCACAAACAAATTTTAGACCTTTCTGGAATTTTGGGATGGGAGGCCCCTCATACCCCAGGATTATGCCTACCTACTTTGTAGTTAGCGATCAACTTAAACTTGGAATTTTTCAACTGACGTCAGTTAGAAGCAACATAGGAGTCTGTGAATCATTCAAGCCAACCAGACAGAGTGCAGATCTGCCTTGGCTGATGCACTATCCGGCCGAGTAGATAGGGCTTTGACTGAGTCTGACAGTGACTGGGAAATACATATGGTGCAAAAATTAAGTTTCATGTTGGTAATTATATTTGTTCATCCATGTACCAGAATTTCACAAATGGTCAAATTATTGAGTGCGTGAATCTGGTTTTGTCTGCAGTGGGTAAGATAATTTAGGTAATTTGCCATGGTGGTGATGTGTTCCTTTGTTCACTATTAGTATTCACAGAGCTCAGAAGATAAGTGGAATACATGCACACCTGTATTATTTGCAGGTAGTCAAACAATTGGCCAAGTAGTGTCAATATATAATTGATTGTATTCCAATGTTAAGGATGGTCAGGGTACCATGATAAATCAAAATGCATGCATGAAATTCTAGACCAATTAAATTTTAATATGCTATTGCTTGGATGAAATTCAACCACATTTTTCTTGGATGTATGCGACGCAAACACTCTTCCCTAAAGCCTAGAACAGACCCCTTGAATCAACGTAGCTGTTGCTTCAACCTACATGTAACAAGTATGTAAATGACATCATATTGCATCTAACCCTGTGATTTTTTTTGTGTTGGCTGCAGGATTGCAGGAGGCACATAATAAAACAAATTCCTGTATGACTGTTCCAGTAACCATTATAGTGAACAGTCCACTTTTTATCCCCCTGCTGAAGCAGAGGGGGCTTTTGCGATGCGCGCATGTTCGTATGTTGTGTGTAACATGTGTGTGGTGTTGTTCCAGTTTGGTTAGCTTTTCATTTTTCGCGTCTCCTTTGATTTCGGGCAGACTTGGGTTAAGGTACAATAGGGGTTCCATCATGTGTGGATGATGTCAAATGTCATGACCAAGGTCACAGGTCTCTGAGGTCATGTTCCATACTGTCCATCTTGCCAGTTGATCACACAAGTTTACTTGCTGTATTTTTAAAGTATGCATCAAATGGGTAAGAAGTCCGTCCAAATATTTGCAATGAAAACACAAACAAACAAACCCCCCAAAACATGGGTCTTTCCATGGTAAACACCTACTGTGGAACCCACCCTCTCAGATTTTTGTTCCAATTTCAATCACAGGTTACAAATGTTTTATTAAAAGGAGGCCAAAGGAAAATTCCACTCGTTTACATCCCTGCCTAAATTGAGTGTTTTTAGTGGTCCATAATTTGAAAAAGGTGCCCCTTTAGTGGCCCTTTTCTCTGTAATTACGCAATGAAGATTCTTCATTCACGTTTGGATACTAACTAGGTAGGGATATGACTCATAAAGAAATTATTTTTTTAAGCTCCATCAAGATTTTTTTTGGGGGGGGGAGTTCAAAATGGTCCCTTGTGCTGTTTGCATTGATTTTGGAGATATTTTTTTTTTTTTTTTTTTTTTTTGTGACAGGTATTAACATGTAAAGACCCTTGGCATTACGAGACATTTTTAAAATCTAGTTTAATGCTGTTCATGTGTCTCAGTAGTTTACCATATTTACAACAAAAAGTTAGAAATGCTGGACTCCCTTGGAAAATAGGCCCACAAATAGTTGCCCAGCAACAAAATGGACAAAATTATATTGGGCATTGAGGGCGCTCTCTTGACATGTACATCTGATATGACTTTCTAACATCAAATAAATATTAGCATATGACAACAATCATTGTTGGGATATGCATTTTTGTTTTGTATTTATGTTGTCTTCATTAAAAATTAAAAGATTACATAACCAGCAACATTCCGCTTAATTTGATTTAAAAGTTGTTGAATTGAGTAGCTTTTTTAACAGAAATTTTAAAATTTACAAAAGTTTATGTATGACGTCACCTAGGAATTACTAGAAGCATGTTTTGGATGATACTGATCACATTTGAAGTAGTCTCTAGTGATTTTTTTTAAATCCTTAAATACTTTTAGTCAAATTTTGCTTATATATTTGTTGAAAGGCTGTTGAATTCAGCAACTTTTAAACTAAATTGAAGTGAAGTTTACAATGTACTTGACATGCAAAATAAGATTTAGGAATAATTCCAAATTCCAATGTCATATTAAATTTCCCCATTTCATGCTTTCTTTTCCAGACCAATGTCCACCAGGCTGGGCATATTTCAAAGGTACATCAACCTGTTACGAGGCATTCAGTGATCAACTGAATCACACCGAAGCCCAGGAATTTTGCGCCAGAAATGGTGGCAACTTGGCCATCGTGAGTGACGATGAACTTGACTTTGTAATCCGCCAGCGCTGGCAGGTTAATTCTCCATATTGGATGGGCTATATTATACAAAAAGACTCAAACAGTTCCCACTGGGAGCTGGCGTCAGATGAGCCAATCGGCAGAAGAAGAGGGGCGGCCATTTCAAGTGCAAATATCGCCGTGCCTACGGCAATACCATCCAGTTTAGCTGACAACAACCAGTTGTGTGTGGCTCTTGATGTACAAAGTGTGGTATTATTCTATCTGTGGCAGTGGCAGTTGCATCCGTGTGACACCACAGCAGCCTTTATGTGTATGAGAGGTAAGTGTATAGTACTGTACTGACCCTCCTAGTATAGTCCCACCTATTTTTAACATGAAATTAGCTTGAATTTAAGGGGTAGGATTATAATGGGATCTCCACCCTAACATGAAACACACAAACATCAACATTTCGTCCTTTCAGACCTAAACTTATTCCAGATATTTTCAAGTGTTAAATGAGGAGTGTGATTAACAAAGACCTGTAAATAACCTACAGCATGAACCTAATTAATTTTGTAAAGAAAATCACAAGAAGATACTACCAAAACAGTGAAAATTGTAACAAAAAATTGCATGTAATCTATTGCCTTCCAGCAAAAAACTTGGGAAATGGTGGGATTATAACAGGATTTCCTACAATTCTTCAGATTCTTTCAAAACTGGGGGTGGGATTATAATCGAGCATGGGACTATACTCGGGTCAGTACGGTAATTGCAACTTGGGTCTGGGCAATACCATTTTTCAATTGGATTTAGTGATAATTTTCAGTGTAAATCAAAGACACTATCAGTGATTTACCCAAAAGAGTCAAAATATTTGAAATTTGCAGCAATATTTTAAAGGATAAGTCTATAAAATTCCCATAAGTTATTTTTTCCAACTGAAACATTGACATAAAAGGAAGAAAACAACACTATTCAAGATATGAATCCCCATTCAATTACGGTGTTGTAGTAAATATCCATACAATAAAGAGTAAAAATTCTGAATTTTGTCCCTATTAGGTTGCTTTTGGTGTTATCACTTGTAGGGTATGTTAGGATACCTATGCTTGTCACAGACATATAAAAATCTGATTTTTGAAGATTTTTTTGATTTTCTGATTAATAAATCACTGATAGTGGCTTTAACTGTAGGTATGGTGAGTTACAATTGTGAAGGAATTTGTCCTTAAAACCGAAAGTGTCTGAGCATTTTTCCCCCTTTAAGCATTTGAGCCCCAGACTCCTGTGGTTAATGTTGACTATGGTTGGTTTTACCATTCCTTCCTCACAGCAAGTTTGGTTTACCAATTCCCACTGTAAGTTTGTACCTTAGAACTCCTGGTTGAGAGGATGCAATGTGAGATTAGGTGCCTTGCTCAAGGGTTAATCCGTCTCGAACCCACAACCCTTAGTTGGGACCATGTGGCACAGCGGATATTCTGTAAAGAGTGTATAAATCCTTCTGCCTTAACACCTTGGCATTGTCTACAGACTGATCCAGGCTACGATAACAGCATCACTGAAATGATAAGGAACAAAGTTTGCCCTGATCAATTTATTGTCAAATTAAAACATTCTTGGTGAGTTGGGTCAGCTTAAAATAAAGTCTGAGTGTAGCGACATTCTTGAAGGATGCCATTAATCAAGTTTCAGTTTTGATCAGAACAATTTCTGCTTAGAAGTTGACATGAGAAGGAAAGGAAATGCATATAGTAGTGTCATGTTGTAAAAATCTGAGCTAGTGACACTAATTTCCCACAATTGATGCTGACTTATGTCATCATGCTGGATTTATGTCTGTATAAACTCACTGTTTGTAAGGGGGTCAAATGCCCAAGTTTTTTTATTGTCCCCCACCTTTTTTAGACAGAATTTGCATATATGAACAAAACAATACATATGAAGCCACCCAGGGTGGCTGAGAAAAATTGCAGGTCTAGGGGAACCATGGAGTTACAGCCCCTTCCTTATTTGCATATGTATGGGCCTGTAGACCAGGTTTGTTAAATTTTTACGTGTCCTGTAAGTTTTTTTGTACAAGCCCCCACTGCCCGCCAGTACCCTGGGACCGGAGTCAATTACCCCCTTTGACCCCCTTGGTGGTATTGGAGCCATCTTCATCACAGACTGAATAATTTTTGTTTGCCCAAGGTTGTTATATGCCAATTAAAAAATCTACTCTTGTATCTATCCAATTGTATTCATACATTGGCAGCTGGGTAACCTTTTGCTACAAAGGAAGTGTGTTTTCAGTCATGGATATTTTGAGCAAAATGGTGTATAGCTTGTGAAAAATTGTAATGGAAGGATGGATTTTTGGTCGGCAGATTTATTGCCAATCCAGAAAAATAATTATATGTTCACACTGAACTGTTGAACAGATATTCATCCTGTACATGAAGGGGATGCAGTTTGTCACATGTTGACGAACACTAGTTGAAGGTGGAATGATATGGAGAGATAAAATAACAATAATTACCTGATTGAACTTCAACACAGAACCACTCCAGGTTTGATTTTTTTCCCTCAAAATGACAGCCAAAATAAAAAAAAATCCTTACATATTTTACAAGTTTACATTCTTACAACCCATTGGTGTACCCAACAGGGGAATTGCAGACACAAGCTTCTCCTTTTTTTGCCCAAAAGGTGAATCCACTTATTTCTGGCTGTTATTAGCCCCTCCCTGGGCAATGAAATCAGGTCTTTAATACTTAACCCTATGATGGACATTAGGAAATCAAGTAAGTGTGAAAGTTTAGGTGATGTGAGCTATGTCTTAACAGCTCACAGGATCTTCAAATTCAAAAATAAATAAGCATCTAGGAATAGAAATGGAAGTGGGGTGACCATCATAATAGCATAGAGCAGGATACTGCTGTGACCATGATGCTATTGAATGTGTACGAATGGAAATGACCTATATTAATGGGACATACCCACCGGATACCATTGGATATTTATGTAGCATAATAAATGGGACAATAGTTTGGTCGTTTTCAGGATGTCAGATTAGATTTAGATCTTACTAAGCTGCGTGATATGTCTGCACATGCACAGTTCGGAAAAAAATAACAAGATTAATTATGCATTCCTTTATATCCAGCTAGTGTGTTATAAAAAAGAGAAATTTGGTACGGCAAGTGATGAAATATTAATACAGATAATATAAAACTAAGACGGTCCCGGGTGGGGTTTCGGCGATCATCTGCCTTTTAAAAGCATTACTGTTTGAAAACATTTCGTTATTCCCTCGGTTTCAAGTGCGGCATATCCTCTAACCAATTCGAACTGATCTGGTCGGCCGGCCAAGCTACACCCCTACCCACCAAGTCTCGTGACCGTACAACCCCAGCCTCTGAGAAAAAGGGCAGCGACAGACGACAGACAGATTACCATGCCTATCATAATATAGATAGGCATGATGGGTGTCCATGTTAAAAAGGACTACAATTTTTTTTATTAAGAAAACTAAATGTTTATCACCTGGGCTAATGTTTGTTTGAAATGTTTGAAGTGCTATTTCTAGCACCCAAATTCTAGTAAAATGACCGCAAGCGGGATAGCTGCAGATCTTAGATCAAATGATCATATCAAATATAGGCTACGCACAGCAGTCTTGATTTTAACACCCTTTACCCAAACCTAAAGTCTACAGAGGTGGCAGCTATTGTGAACTTGCTCTTTGAACCATTAAAAGTGGCGACTCTAATCTCAGAGTATTTTCACAACTCCATTGAAATCTTTGTTATTTCTTATTTCACTCTTTTTATCTCAATGCTTGTATTTTGTATTGAGATTTTTATTGGTTGTATTTTGAATTCTCTATTGGTGTACATGTACATGGCCCACATGAGGGGGAAATGAGGCTGGCATATCTGGGCTTTCTGCATTGATTAAAGGTTCGGTAATAGTTAGAGGTTGAAGGCCGGAATCATTGAAAGGACTCAGTGAACTTTATAGTATGTAAAGTGACGATGAGATTGGAATTATTAAGGGTCAGAAACTGTATACACCGAAATCTCTGTATGTGTTCTAAGATCATTAAAGGGGAAATTCCAGCTTCTCTGTATTTATACAGTGTGTACTTTTAGAGTTCAGTTATAGAATCCAATCTATGGGCATCATCACAGGTAAATGCAGACTTCCTGGGCACATGTCACTGCCATACTATAGAATAGGATGTGAGCCCAAAGTGGATCGGGTCAGGATACAGTGTACAAGCAGATTTCTTTCTATGTAGTACTTCTGATTTACATTGCGCATGAGTCAAATCTTCTCTCTCCAGCCAAATTTAATAATTCCAAAGGCATTCATTGTATTCCCCCATATAATGTAGTCTATCTATGGATATGCAGCTGCATGTTGGATACACATGCTGTATGCTGTATTTTTCGTGTGATTAATACTTTGGATCCTCAGTATGTCAACTCACTATAAAATGAAGCACTGGGTCATATGATCCTTTTTGAGGTCTTGCACTGTAAGAGGACCCAATATCCTCTAATTACCATAGCAAATGGAAGCCCAATTGTCTATATCAGATAGCTGCCTAATGCTCGCTGGCTGGACCTCACTCGACTATCTGGACTTTACCAGATTTTTATGATTTTTATTGTGTCGCCTGCCTATGTGATCACTTTGTCCACTGTTGTCGTCTGTTGATAATGTTGTAGTCTGTTGTTGCCTGTTGTTGTTGAGATCTTGTTGTTGTTGTAAAAAAGGGTTAACCATTTTGGTCTGTAATATCTGCATACTTCGATGGATTTAAACCAAACTTGAGTCAGTCAGATGCAACAAGGGATCCCGCACTTTGAGAATGAGGTCAAGGTCACATACAAGGTCAAAGGTTATGAGAGTCAAGTTGTAAGATAGGCTGAAAATGTAAAATTGACTCAATTTAAAAGTAAAGTTCAATGAAACCAATCTTGAGTCATAGGTGCACTTGGATCCTCATTTGTTGATGCTAGTCAAAGGTCACTGCCAAGGTCAAGGTCATATGAGACCTATCTTACAAACCCCGACGGCAGGCAACACTGCGGTCGAAGACCAATGTATTTTTTTAATTAGTGGTAACAATTTAAAATAAGAGTATAAGTTTCCTTGAGGTCACATGTACTTGGACGAAGTCCTGCGGCATTTGATGCACACTATAGCAACTGTGGTTCCTGAACATTGTGACAGTGGTGCTATCTGCATAGTTACAATTGCTTAATATATTTGTCTGATGGGAGCGACTTTGGCTGTATTTGACTTACGTTAGCGGACACCGGTGTGAAAAAAATATTTAGGGGTGAAAAGGCAGCAAGAACAAACAAAAAACCACGCACAAAATGTCAAAATTGGCACTTAAAACCCCATTTCACTGATTTTGAGAAAAAATTCAGTTTTGGCAATTTCGCCAAATGGCCGTTTTCGGTGACAAAAATTTTGACTTGTTTTTTTTTTTTTTTTTTTAATTACATTAATTATTTATCATACTGCTTTTGAGCTTCTTGCTTGTTAATTATGCAGTTTGTAATATTCAATCAGTAAATGGATCAATCTATTTCTTATTTTTGTAACAGGGTTAGAACGTTGGCCGTCAGGGTGACAATTGATTGGGAAAAAATGCAATTTTCGCTCATTTTAATTGAAAAGCCATAACTCCCTCATGGTATAGCTATGGTGATGCTTTCTTGTGTCTTTTTGTTCGTATTTCATAGCTAAATAATATAATAAAAACTGACCTATTTGAATGTACTGAAACAATAAAGTAAGTAATATGTTGTATCCGTTACCCCTACCCCTAAAATTTCGGAGGGCGTGAAAAAATAAGGCTTTGCAAAAAAAAAATCAGGTCCTTCAAAACTGTGATTTTCAGCTAACAAATATAAACTTGCTATAGCCAAGACCTCCCTCTAAGCAAAGTTTTATATTTGTTTAGCCCTGAGAGTTCCAGTTTTGAAGGATTATTTTTTTTGCGACCGATTTTTGCTCAAATTTGAGGACTTCGGGCAGACATATGCCTGTAAAGTGCTATGGGAAAAATTTTTCAAGTTAATATTCTGCATTTTTTTTTATTTCAGATTGTTTTCACCCAAAATTTCACTTTTTTATTTTTTGTCTTTTTTAGCTTTTTTATATTTTTCCCTTTAAGTTTTTACCATTCTGTCCACCAAACGTAAGTCACAGCTTGAACGCTGACATAATTTGTATCAGATCATAACTATGTACTTGTACTAAACAAGAACCACCACCACAACCACAACAATTTTTAAAACAATTCTATGAAAAAGGTCCTCAAAATGATGGAATTACATCACAAGTATCCCAAAGGGACTTAAACATGACTCATGTCTTGTTTATGTCAGAACAAGCCAATTTCACTAGTACTAGTATCCCAATAGGGACTTACTATGATTCAGTCCCCTTGTTATGTCACAGGCCAATTTCTTTTCACTAGTAATTGTTTATGTTGTATCAGGGGAGACAACAAATAAGAGTTAAACACTGTAGGTGGATAAATTTATGTGCCCAAAGTGTAACACTTAATAATTTAATTCAGTGAGGTGATTTCCTGTATTATGGTAGTTTGCCAATGTAATAGGGCGACATCATTTTTAAGTCTTCATACAGGGTGAGTTCAAAAAAGCAAACCCAACACAGCAAAATATATTTCATATAAAAGGAAAGTATTAAGCACCAAAAAATCAAAATTATAGGATTAATTTTGGTGTTGCTTGCAGGATAATTAATTAGTAGAGGGCCTACCACCCTCAATTCTGTTTGACTGTACTGTCTGCCTGTGTGGCCCGCTCCAGTGTTTTAAAGGTTAAAATTTTAAAAATTGTATTGAAATGCATTATGGGTAATATTTCATGTCCATTTAAAAAAACAAAACGTGCTTGTTAACCTTAATTACATGCCCAAATTCCCCAACTCACTGAGCTGAGGCTAGAAATTGCGCTTGAAGTCCCAAAGTATGTGATGATGGCATCCTGCTAACACTAGGGTGCATCTATAGCCCCCCCCCCTATTTTTAAACTTTTTTTCTGATTTTTGTTCATACCATAAATGGTGCCACTACAAAACATCCAATCAAAAAAATTTCAGCAAATCGGGACTTCGCGTATGTGTCCACCGGTCAGTAGAAAGTGTTCAATGAGCAAAATAAACTCATTTTCATAAAGCCTTATTTTGACACATTCTTTTAATATGTGGCTTAAATGGCTGCCATATTATAAATAGTACTAATAGTGTCTATTTAAAGGTTTCAAGACCCTTTTCTAAAGCCACTACATTTAATAAGTCACAAAGAGTACAATTAATGCAATTTCATAGGCCGCTATTTTGACCATATATCTAAATGGCTTAAATGGGCTGCCCGTAAATTATAATTGGTTAAAAAATCAATCAAGGGTTAACAAGACCCATTCTAAAGCCACGCCTTTTTTTGCAAATGTCCGCTAGGTAGAAATCTGTGATTTCTGCATCAAAAGTAATCGCTTCCTTATGTTAAACCAAGTCTTAAATGTAAACCCTACAATTGTTGAATTTAGAGTCTGATTTTAGGCATCGTTTTGATTTTTGCGCGTTCGGAGGATTTTGGCATGTTCTTTTGCGGTCTTGCTTAACAACTTGCAGCACATTTTGGTAGTGCGTTTAGATCTTGATGCACTGAGTCCGCACTGAAAGTTTTACTCCGCGTTCTGCGCAGTCTTGCTCACATTGGTGGCACCAATGTTGGTCAAGGATTCCTGATATGCAGGAGAATTTGACCGTCGTTAACATCTTTCTTGAGAAAGCCAGTGTCCATTTGCAGGATGCGTAGAGTAAACCGAGAGTCCTCATTGCCCAAGTCTGCAAGAGTTGTTTCCGAATTTTTTAATCCAACCCCCCGCTTCTTAGGTGCTACTACATGTACTGTGGGTTTAACTGCAAGAAGCTGATCAGCCAGTGCACGTGGCTTTCTGTGGAACTATATCACTAAAAGTGAAGGGGCACAATGTCCCCAGTCAAGTACCATAGGTGACACTTCAAAGCTCTAAATGCACTTGCAGAAACCGCTGGGTTCACACCTCATACTTCAGTAACTTTTGAAAAGGTAGGTCATGCCATGGGGCTCCGCCATCTGAAGTTCAAGGGTCATCCACCACGGAATGTAGATAAAAGTGGTGAAGAGTACAACTGGGTTTTTTCCAGTAGTTTCCCATAGAGAACTTGGTCAAAAGAGCTATTTTTTGTAATTGGGACTTTCCAATTATTTGGTAGACATTTTGTGTTTCACTGGCAAGTTATTAGCCCTTGAAGGGGTTGAAAATGGTTTGACATCGCATACATTAGTGATTTGTTCCGAGTTTCATTGATCAATTTATTGTCTACCTTTGACAATTTTGTTGACCTTTAAACAACCTTTGACCTTTTTACCTTTGCCAACCTGTTGACCTGATCTTTGTTGACTTTCAACCCCTTTGAATATTCAAGAAACAGGTCCCATAAGAGTTATGGTATCGTTGTTTCAATGACCCCTATTCTTTATACTATTGTTTTTTCGATTGCAAAGTTCATTTACTACTACACTTTTAATGGGAAAGCCCCATTTTCGAACTTCAGGCCTGCGGTGGACCCATAACGAACTCCGATTTAAGTAGAAATTGATAGGGATTAGTTTTTGGGACAGTGGACCTGTTACGACTATGACCAAAAATATTTAAAACTATAAGGGCTATAGATGCACCCTAGCGAACACACTAAATCACTGGCCGGCCCATATTTTACTGGAAGTGGTCAAAATTTTGGTATTGGAAGAACATTTACCCAGTGAAATCTTATTAGAGCTAAAGGATGTTTGGTTTGGATTTTCTGAGCAAAAACTGTGCCCCATTTTGGTTGGCCAATATTAATTTTACACAGTACTCTTTGGGGATTACAAATTCATGTTTTTAGCTCTCGCATCAAAATGGTTGAAATATCAGTGCAAAACTTTATATGGGGTTTTGGGGTGTAGGTAATTATATCAAGATGAAATTTACTTTATACTAAAATCGGGTCATCCCCTTCAAGTTGTTAATATGAGCATGAGCAATCCAAGTATAGTTCGAACTTACTAAACAATTAAAACCAAGTCTGTAATTCTTTGAACATACAGTGATTTTGGAAGACCTGTAGGCTGTTAAGTAACTATTAAGTACATGGGCCGTTGGAAATGTATAATGCAGCCTTAACTCATTTTCCTCAATTTTGATGCTGAATTACAAATCAAGACTATAGTCACTGACTTGCTGTTATAAAATTGTTACATACATCACTATCTTGCTTAAGTACTTCCTTTTCATAAGGCCAGCTAGGGGAAGTGCATTTAATTTTATAGTTGTGTCTACATGGAAGGCTGAAACTCTGGGATTCAAAACTCTGGAGTGTTGATCAGGGTTTTTGACCATGTGGACACATTCGGAGTTTTAATTCCGGAGTATGTGTTATCATCTAAAAAGCTTGGGGTGAAGCTTGAACTCCTGTGACACGCCAGAGTGTTTTGAAGTGTTGTGCTGTGTGGATATCTTTGGGGAATAGTGAGCGGAGGTGACCTCGCACTAAGAAAGTCATCTTTGTTGACAAATTCCTGTGTTTGCTGTGTTTGGACTTCCGGTCTACACCCGATATGAGAAAATGGTTGGGAATAATTTCAGAGTTTTGGCCATCGTGTGGACACCACTTGGAGTAAAGTAAAAATAATTGGGTTTAATTTTCACCTCCGGAGTTTCAAACCCTTTGAGTTTTGTGACCATGTGAAGGTTCTCAAAATTGGACACCATTCAGTCCGGACATTCAGTATAAATCTGTAGCTCTGTACTTTTCCAGGTACATGTCGTATACTAGGGATGTACATGTTGATGCATTCTGAAATATTCTATGTTTGTGTATGTGTTAAGTCCTGATGTCAAATCAATTAAAATAAATTTTGCTTACAAGTCTGAGCATTGTAAAAGGAGAACTAAAATTATATTCGTCCCCTAGCTTCTTTTGGTAAAATTTCACAGACCAGTGGTTGATCATTTTGGGACATGAGCACATAGTTGTTTTGATTTTAGTTTTAATCAAAATATTTGACAAAATAATGAGTTCGACCTTGAAAAATAAAACTGGATGTTGTGGTTGACATGAAGACATTACATCTTGTTTCTCACATCCTTTGAACATGCAGTAAGCATGGTAAGTGCCATACATGTATTAAATTGGATGCAATCGTGGCCTGACGTTCCAAATTAACACGTGAGGTCTTTTGTAGACTGTTTTTCAATCTTGAATGACTTTGACTTTCGAAGGATAAGTAGTCTCGATCCAAATGGATAACAAAAAAACAGTGATTATAGGCGCAAATAGACTTAAGTAATGCACAGGTGCTCTTGGTTTACGTAGAAGTGATCAATTCTGGCAAAAGAAATGTTAAATTCTGGAGAAACTTTACATGTTTCAGGTGAAGGCTGTACGGTCACATCCATTGATTGCAGACGTGAATATTTCATGCTTTGGTATAGGACTGGACCTGTCTAATAACCCTTAGTCACAATTTGTAAAGTTATCATTTTCTAAATGGACCATCATTAACCCTGACTCCACTATAATAGGTAATTTCCTGAGCCTCACAAAAGACCTGCAAGCAACGGGTGTGCATATCCTGAAATGGTGGAGATTAGTGGTGGTCCTTTAGCAAGTGTTTTTAAATATTTGTAAAATTCCTTGCTTGCATTCCTGAGAGAGTTGCATTTCATTGCAAAACTCTGAGATTGGCAGTAATAATTACTGTGCAAAATTGAGGAAACTTACACCTTAGCATTCAACAGAAATACCTGTAAAATTCCCAACAATCATCCTTTGACCATCAGCCTCCGTGGGGTTCCAATCCCAAGTGTCGCAACAGTTGCAGGGTTTGAAGGGCAGTTGTTAACCCTAGTGCTTTGTTTTTACACAATTTCCTGATTTTTGCACATTTTAATGACATCAACCTGTGTTCTAATCGTTACCAACAAAGGTTATCCACTCAGACAATCTTGAGTTGTATTTTTTTGCCGTTTAAAACACTATTTGACCATTTTGAAGTCACAAAACCACATGTCTTAACGGCGGGAATTTCAGCACATTACACGCCGTCAGGCGCAAGGCGCAGCATCGCGTCGCGTGGTGAAATTTTGCTGCGTAATGAAGCGTATGCGTGTTTTAATGTACTTTTGCGCGAACGCATCTTGGAAAAACGAAAATAATATTTGAAAATGTAAACAAAGCGCTAATTTAAAGCAGATGAAATTTCAATTTCTTCTTATTTCTGAAGTTGAAGACAAATCGAGGTTTGATGTCAATAGTCATAAGAATGTATTTTCATCACTTCACAACATACTCAATTTTGAGTTAAAAGGTCAAGTTATTTGAGAAACGAGACAGCTTGAAATGGCGTGAAAAGACACTTTTTACTAAAACAACAGATTTTCTCAATGTTCATTTTTCCGCAAAATTTTGGCAAATTTTCGACCAGATAAACTCCCAAAATACCTACTAGAAGGTAAGGTTTAACTTTCCGACGATAGCAATCGGTCTTCTCTAGGGACCGTTTTTCCTCAATTTTTTATTTTTTTTACTTTTTTTATTATTTTTATTTCAGCACATTTTGGCATTAGGTTTCTGTAGAAAAGGTAAAAAAATCACACTTGTTTGTGACATTTGGGTTGTCCTTATATTCGAAAAGTAAGCTCTATTTTTAAAAAATGAAAAAAACTAATCCCTAGACGAAATCTTTCTTGTTTTCTAAAAAATAACATAAAATCATGAAAATTCAATTGTTTTTGTTATGCTGTCTGACGAATTTTGGGGCAAAATCATGTTTTTTTGGTATTTTTCTCAACATACTGAAAGTTTTATCATAATCATCGGTCGGGTTCACGTCCATTTTCTTGTCTAGAAATGTATACTTTACATACAATAATCAAATATTTGCAAAGTTACAAACAAAATAGATGTCCGAAACTCGATGTTAACACTCTAGTAGATTCATCGCAAACGATCTTTATGCTGGGTTGGGCGGGGGTGATCGGACAAAATGATGATGTACCATTATCTCTCCTTTATTAAAGTCGATAAGCGGCCTGTGACAGTACAGTTTATTTGTATACCATCTATACATCTTTTCACATCAATGTGACCATGTTTCTTGTATCACACAGCAGCTATTAATCGTTTCTTATTTCCGCTAGTTATATCACGGTTATTGAATAACGGATACAGACGAGTATCGTGGTATTAGTCCATTGATAGCGTACTAAATAACCCCCTTGATTCGGCATTGTGAATTGAAACGTAAAGAGAATTAATCTCCTTTCCTTGTTTTGTGTGAGCTCCATAGACTTACTAAGCTGCATTCATTTCCGTTTCGACCGAGAACCTCCTGTCTTGACGAGTGGAACGATCTGGTCACATGTTTGGAAGATCGCTTTTGGATGAATCTCCTATACCCTTAAAGAAATTCTCAAATTTTCTGGACATCTTGAAACATCACATTGATACCATGTGACCTTTTGGGATGACTAGGGCATTTGCAGTTAATGTAGAGTCCATGGACAATATATAAAAATACATGATATAGGGGTGTAGATAAGCACATCTATAATGCATGCAAACGGTTATTTATGTAATGACCCTTGTATTAATAGGGATATTAGACCATATTTTCAAAGTATTTCAAAGTCTGGTTAATTTCCATATTGATAAAAAGAACAAAAAATATTTTTAATAAAAAAAAACTATTAAAATCCATTGAACAGATCAAAAGTTACAGATTTTTAAATATTTTTATTTCGAAGCTTTTCCTGAAATTTTACCTATGGATAATGCTTTACAATCGTGGCACCGAACTGAAATTAAACAAAAGTCAAAATCCCGAAGTGATCCTGTTCGAGTTTTTACTAAAAACTTAGTAGAAATATGACAAAAATATAGACAATGTACCATGTGTGAAGACTTAAAATATGGACTCCAAGAAAGTTCCTAAATGTGCAAAAAATAAGCAAAAATGGGGCAAAATTGAGGAAAATGTGAAAATCTCTGAGCAAATATACAAATCGGACCTTGAATTTAAAGTCTTCACAAGCAGGTATTCTTATACTATCGTCATGAATGATAGATCCAAATTTGGGCAAAATCGGATGTCGAAATCACCTCGGAATTTTACCCGAAATGTCCTGGGACCTACAAAACAGCTGCTCTTTTATGGTGCCATTGACTCAGGTTTGCGTGGATTTCTACAGTTTTAACACAACTGTTTGGTGAACTTATGGATTCCCAATCCTTACCAAATTAAGCAGCTATTATAACTAATCCTTTTGCTTTTCAAACCTGAAATCAGATTGAAATAAATGCTGTGGTTTTTGTTTTCCCATTTCTTTAACTAACCCTTTTCAACATTGATTGCATGGTATTTCAGGGGAACAAATTGACTCTTGTGACATTCCTACTTGTAACTAAGAAATTGCAGTGTCTTGTAGGCCAGGCATTTTCGCCAGGTGTGTATTTGATGGTTGTCAATTGATTAAGTTTATTTACCATGAGTATATGATTCATGTGAAGAGATAAAGCTGTAGATACCTGTTGACCCCATCAAGGTGGTGGCCGTAGCCATGCTAAGGTCATGCCATTTCAGCGTTATCATAGTAGTGTCTTTCCAAACTTTACTACATTAATGGTCAGTGAAGCAGTTGTTTTGTGCAGTCCTGGATTTGCTGAATTAGTTGATGAAAATGCGTGTTGGAGGAGTTTGGGTTTATTGGCATCATAAATCTCCAGGGCACACAAACTGTAAGTGGCTAGAATGCATGGTTAGTTCATTTTCATACAAGGTATGACATAAGAAACATGGACTGCTCCAACTAGAAATTTTGAAGGTGACATTGACATTTAAAGGAGGCATTTGAAGGGTTCATGGATTGCTTCTTTTTTGCTTGAGGTTTGCTTATATTTCTCTTGAAAAAGGCAAATTTTTGAGAAATAGTATGTGAAACCTGGTCTTTTTCGAAACCAACAATCACATATATTTTATGTTTTAATCATGAAAATGTGTTGATTTCAAATTTTGCCAATATGAGCCCTTTACTACTTTGAGATCAGTAGAAAAGACCAATGAAATTAATCTGGTGAAGCTGAAAGGTGTTTGTGTTAGAATTAAAGTAAGAATGAAATTTTACCCACACAAAACTTCTATCAGCACCATCTACTAGTACTTGCAAACAAGATAGCCTCCATATTCATAGGATTAGGAATGTGCTAACCTATAGCCTGAGTTGGAATTAAACTTGGAGTGTTGTCCGATTGCATTGTCAACAAAAGCAGAAATGAGATACTACACAGTCCTCAAAGCCAGTCACATCACCCTTCTGCCCTTGTGCTATGTACAAACCTCCCTAGTTTCAATAAATGTATGTGATGATGTTGTTGAACATGTTTTTCTAACTTCCAATTTGTCATCTTCTATATTTCAGCTCCAACACAGCCATGCATAGACCGCAAGGGCAACCATGTTGGTGAGGGTGAAGACTATAAGCCACAAGGCTATGATCCCTGCATGCAGTGTAAATGCCAGAATGGTGAGCGAGGCATGTGTGTACAGACACAGTGTGCTCAGCCTAGATGTAAAAACTTCATGGCAGACCCTGATGTGTGCTGCACTTATCACTGTCTGGATGATGAGACAAACAATCAGCCAAAAGGAAGTAAGTACAAAGATGTGGATTTAAGATCAGTCAATATTGATAGAATTCTCTGTGATCATAATGTAGTGAGCCACCAACGTTTGCCCCAGAGAGGTCTGTTTCCTGTCTTTTAGGTTAAAATTAACTTCAACTTTATTTACACCAATACTGGTTAAAGATTCAGTTGAAATCGTTAAAATGAAAAAACCTATTCATCAAAACTTAAAGTTTACGTGCATTAGGTTGAAAATGGATTTGGCGCCCTTGTGAATCACCGTGTATGTTTGCATCTACCAGTAACGTGCATATGATTATATTGACTCTATATGATGCAAACCTTCTGGAAACTTGTTTGTATTTTGTGGGGCATTGCGCTGTCATCAAACTCCCATGATGCATTGTGAAATTGACAGAATTTGTTTTGTGTTTTGAATCCACCGGAGTGTGAATTTGATTTCTAGGAAAACTATCCATCGGGGTCAACATTATTCCCATTTACTTGCATTTTCTATTTCTGTTAAATGCAACTGGGAAGTGACCTTACTCATAGGGGAGATTATTTTTCCTTGCATTTTGATTTGCATCTCATAACCAGATGGAAAAGTAGCAATCATCAAAAATTGCTAAATTAGAGTTACTACTGTTGATTGATCCTACATTGTTCATCATTGTGAATCGATAATGCAAGATGAACAGCAACAGTAATAAATGACAGATTTTTTCCCATTTAGCTTTGGCCAAACTGATCTGCTAACTAAAAACAAACTTCTTGAGAAACTGCAAAATGTAACTTTCCAGTCACAGCAGAAAGAAAAATAAAACTTTAAACAAGTGACCAACTGGTACATTACTTGTATTGAAATCATAACGATTTTGTGGCAATTTTCTTCAGTGCTATGTTTGTTTTTTTGTTTTCTAACTCTAAAGTTGATGTGACAGATAATATGCGTTGGGTGCTGACGATGTTGACGTCTTTCATACTCCTTGGAATGATGCTATTCATGGTGTACCGTATGCGACAGAAACGCATGGCGTATCTACGCTACAGTATGTATCATTTCATCTATTTTTATCTCTTGAACACTTTAAATGTTGAGTAAGATGGACATTTGCAATAAGCAGTATACTGTTAGGAGATGCTTCCACAGACTAGCCTTCCTTTAAGAGCCTGTGAATGTTTTCGAGTGAATTCACAACTTCTTGAAAAGGCCATAAACAGCTATTAATACAATGATTAATTAGAATAAAAAGAATCTAATACAAATGTAATTTTATATCAGTGCTACTTTTAGTGATCAAAGATGCACTAAAACAAACTATTGAAGCCTCTGAAAGCATGTCTTACACTCCAATACATTGACGATACATTAACATGATTATTTGTTCCAGGAGCGCAGCAATTACGGGAGGGAAATATGATGGACTTTGAGCCTGGTTCCGGACCTCCTCCCCCTCCTAACCTTGATGACATTGATGGAGCTGGATACAGGGAACCGCCACCCCCATACTCGTAAGTCAATGCTTGTTAGCTACTAGGGTCATTGCATGTGGCTCCATCTAGATTTTTCAAAGTTGATATTTTTTGCATGGTTGTAAAGCTTTTTTATACGTTAGCCCTCACCTGATATTATTAAGTGCAAATCAGCACGCTTATTCGTAAACAGGATGATTTTATAATTAATGACTCCGGCTACATTAATTCAGCAGATGATGCAGAAATGGTGTTTAACACAAGAAAACCACACGCCAGAGTTGATTAATACAGCATGCACCTTGTTTGACCCATCTGTGACCTTTATAGTTTTAATATCAATGAGTTCTAGTCTATGATATTCATGTAATAGACACATTTGTTGGTTAAAGTTACGACAAATTTAAAAGTTTATCTACAAATTACGTGGATGCCTTAAGCCTATTATTATTGTACCTATCTGGTGTTTTCCCTCCCTTGTTTTCCCTCCTCTTGTACTTGGTAGGAGGGCATAAAGGTGGCGATATGAATATCAATAATTTTTAGGCCAATTGCCATACCTTCCCATTTTGAGTCAAAATCATTGAATGGCAGTCCATAAACACTTGTATGATATCTGAGTGAACAATCATTTTTATCATCACAATCAATGCCGTTTTCCGACCTTTGCATTCTACTGACCATGTTAATTGATAAGTGATGGATGGACATCTAATATGATTCTGGTAAAATGAACGGCGTCGCTTTATGATCTTTCGTAAAGCGTAAAGCGTATCAAATTCTTCTCTCAAATGGTTTTAATCTTATTTGTGCTGGGTCAGTTCGATCAGTTTACGACGGATTCCGCTACCCTGGTAACGAGGTTGCAAACTAAATTTTTTTATTATTTTTATGTGTAAAATATCTCTATTCTTCCATAGTCGAGACGACATTCGCGAAGCAAATTGAAGAAATTTCATATTTTCTGACTGTGCCAGTACTGCTTTAGCCTTTTGTATGTTGTTGTAATCATTTGACTATCTATTCCTGACCAATGTACCTGAGAAAGAAGCCCTTTTAAAAGTCAGAAAACTTAAGGTGTGTATTGTACCCAAAATTTAATGCTGCACTTGATATATACTCCACACATATTCTTTACTTTCCTTACCTCAATGCTAGGTTCTATACCGTGAAATTTCAGCAAAAAAATGCAGAGCTCTGGATGTTCAGTACTACGTGTAGTCCTCCATGTTGTATCGACATATGAACAAATCACTGTCAATACCAAAATTGATAATTGATATGCAAACTGTTTCGGAGCGGTCCATTGGGCTGAGTGGGTGCACCGCGGCTGGTGGTAATTTTGGCCACATTTCGGTGAATGCGTTTCTGTTGGCGTTAACTCGCATCAAAATTAGAATACGCGTTGATGCGTCCCCCTGTCTCCCATACTACAGTCCAAATTTGGCCGCATTAATCCCATTGAATCAATCTGCACCAGGTTGTCTGCCTTGCAAACATCACTGTCTTATCGTCCCCGCCGAACCAGTTTCAGAACGGGGACTATAAATGAGCACCGTCCGTTCGTCCGTGCCGTCCTGTTTTCCTTCCGTGATAAAATGTTAACCCCTGTTGTGTATACGATTTATCTGGAGTTCCGTAAGGGCATCCATGATGTAAACTTGGTGAAAGAAGCGGGTTGAGATGAGGTTCCCGACTTGATTAGATTTTGGGGCGTAATATATGCCCTAATTATCAATTTGCATTATTTTACGAAAATTTTCCTGCAAGGCTTGTGTACATGTTTTTTCTGGAGTTCCATAAGTCGTATAATGATGTAACTTGGTGTCAGGAAGCATGCTGAAGAGTTCTCGACCCTATTAGGTTTTGGGGTGTATTCGGGCAAATTGAGAAGGCAAATGTGACTAATAAATGCAAAAATCTGTGTAATTGCTATAGTTTTTAAATGGTACATCGGATACTCACAATTTCCTTCCGGCAGTGAAAAGCCTATCATGGTGCGCATCTTTTAATGCAATTGAAAGTGTATGTGATATATGCGGCGTAGTAAGCAAATGGAGCTAATTAAATATGCGTCATTGCTGTATCTCTTAAAAGGTACGTCGGATAGGCAAGATTCCTTTGCTACATGAGAGGGGGTCCGGGTGATGCGAGGTGTTGGGGAGGGGATTGGGTGTTGTCGCCGTTTTATGGAGGGGTGGGGTGTTGCGGGGAGGGGCGTGTGTTGGGGTGTTGCGGGTGTTTGGAGGGGGTGTGGTTTTGCGGGGTGTTGGGGCGTTGCAGGTTGTTGTGAGGGTGTGAGGTTATTGCGGGGTGGTTGGGTATTGCGGGGATTTGGGAAGGGGGTGAGGTGGTTTTGCATGTATTGGGAGGGGGGTGGAGTGTTACGGGGTGCTGGGAAGGGTGTGGTTGTTGTTGCAAGGGTGTTGTGGAGGGGGTGGGGTGTTGGCGGGGTGTTTGGGTGTTTTGGCGGGGTGTTTGGGGAGGGGGTAGTTGCATTTGATCGCATGTTAAGTGACTCGCCATGCGGTGGGGAACAATATTTTATTTAACGCATCGCTTCAATACATTCGCCTGGTTTTTTGTTGCATATGTTTTTGGAAACATCTCTAAAGCTTTCTTTTAATAGTTATTTTCTTTGATTTCATTTAGATTTTTCAAAGTGGATTTGGCTGTAGAATGTCCCCCTCCATATGAACCCGCTCCGACAAGCTTTGTGCACCCTCCAGATGTAAACAGAACGCATGACAACAGGATTTCAGATATGCAGGTGAGGCAATGGCAGTAATTAGCATCGGATCCATCAGAACCAACAACCACCGGAACCAACAACGCCAACTGTCATATCAGGTAAGTATTCCCTCCTGGGCACACTTTCCTTTTATGTCAGCTACATTGTATAACCAAATTGGGGAGATGGATCATACATAACTGTGTACAATGAGCAGTGCTATTTATGGTCCCATTAGCACAGGGGTGTCTATTTTTTCCCAGAAAATCAAAATTATTCCCCCCTCCTTGCCACTTTTAATCCCTTTCTTCCCAAAAGTTAACAGTTGGTGTCCAATCACCTAAGTGCAGCCAATTCTTTCCCCAAATGGCCATAACAAAACCTATTCCCCCCAACCTTAGGACGAATAACAGAAGATCGACACACCTGCATTAGCGTACATAAGCACTTTCTCATTCTTACTACGGCATTTCCAACTTTTTGGCTGGTAAAGTTACAACCCACTTCTGGTGCAACGGCGATCCTGTATAACTTGAATGGACGTCCCCTTCACGGGTAAATTATTTCTGTAAATACAAAACTTTCAGGTAACTGTGTGGTGAGAACCACTGCAATCTTGCGCCGGGAATTATATAGAAATGCTTGGTATAGTTTGCAGACTTTGTATCTTTGCTCAAATTCAGTTTTCGCTACACTGGTCCCTGCTCTGACCTGGACTCAATGCCCTTTCAGATACTCATACCTCAATGCAGTAATGTCCCATAGCTTAGATGCAGATGTTCCATGAGTGTCTCTTCAGACTTCATACCGCCCGTTCTTGCACGTGTATTAATGCCAGTGGTTTGAAACTGGTGCCTTAATTTAAATTGGCTCACCAAATTGCGCACTTACCTCAACTGCACAGAGGAAGGAAAATTAAGTATTGTTCCAAAGTTATTTGTAGTTTAATTGTGGATCCCCCCCCCCCCTGCCAAAATTATTTTGCCATTTCCTGTCAAGAATCTGATGCTCCCCTAATTCATCTGTAAGTGTTTTAATGTATTGGACTTGAAGCCATATTTCATGATTTTCCACTTGAAATGGATTGTCCTTTTTTGTGGCTGGAAATGTCAAATTTACTGTGATTCAGAAAAAGTGGGAGCTCATACCCATGGCTTTTTATGCAATGCTGGCAAATTTACAATCTACCTGTGTAAAATCAAGCCTAGTTAACTTCAAACCCACCAAGTTTGATTATTTTCATCTGTAATTTCAGACATAAATATATATCAAATGTCATAATCACCCAAATTTAGAAAATTGACAGAATTTTTAATCAAGATCATTTTATCTGCCTTTAGTGGCAGTAATTGAACCGTTCTTGGCAATGCTAGATGAAAAATTGTAATTTACTTTTCAAGGAAAAGGAAGTAGACTAATAACGAGTAAAGAGTAGTTACACCTGTGTTGTAGTGGAGTAGTTTGGACTCTTCTGGCATTAACAAATATCCTAGAAGTGATTTTATTCATCTTGATCAATTCCTGGAATAGGTTTTAAATTTACATAGTTTGCATTTTCATTGTATATTGATTAATCTATTTTAACTTAAAAAAACAAAAAATTTTTTATTTTTCACACTACAGGTAATGCTACGATACGACTGGTTATACTGCCACCAGTTGCCCCTACCGTTGCCAATAGTGATGGCCCAAGCCCTGACACAGAGCGCAGTATTATCTCTGCAGCAGAGACCGATGACAAAGAACCTGACGTCCCCGAAACTCCAGAAACCCCCGACACGCCAACTTCGCCATCGTCACCAGTCACTTTACTCCCCTCTATTAATACGACAGTTTGAAGCAATGCAATTGACTGAAGATGTTAAACTTAAGAACATTGAGCCACGATGATCCTATTGTATTAATAAGGTGATAGCAACAATAGAACTGGATGTTATCTATTAAAGAACAGATTTTGCCGTAATGTTAAATAAAATATTTTTTTCTATCTTTTGCAAGAAAAATGCAATGAGAAGATGATGACTGCTTAACAAATGATAAGAAAGTTGGGTTCATTTGTAAATATCAGTATCCTAAATCTATTGACTGAAAATTGTTATGCCAGGAACACAATTTTTGATTAACCAGGATGTGGACCATTCCACAACAAGCAGTGACCTTCGCAAACTAGGACAGTTTGGTGGCTGAGCAAGCGTTTACAAAGATATAAACAAATGGAAGCATAACAGTAGTGTGTTTGAAAAAATCAATTAGTGTTAATCTGATACCCTCATGGAGTAGTGTTTCTTATACAACAGTGTAGATTATAAAGACACTGTTCGTGTGATGAAGGGTTGTGAAACGGCAACAAAAGTAGCATGTTGGAACAAGTCATTGAATTACACAGGATTTGATTTGATATCTGTTCTTGTTTCCTCCTGAATGTCAAAACAATTCCTGACACCTACAGTATGTATATTTCAAAATGCTACTGATGTGAGCATTATTCATATACCAAGAACAACGTTTTCTGATATTGAACAGATTAGAGGCTGTACTCCATCCCAAATGATGTATGTTGTGACATTGTTAGTATTTTTTTTTTAAGTGCAAGGTAGCAAAAGGTGTGCCTGTGCTAAATGTGTGTGTGCAGTAAAACAGGACATTTTATAGCATGTGTAGCAAAAGTTGCCCTATGATGTCACATTATACATCGTAGGGATGGAGTAAAATACAGAACGGGCGCTGGTACTGAATTAACTCCATGCTCTAATGCCCCATATGTCTAGATGACAATTTTGCTGCCATAGTGAAGGGGCTAGCCATGTAATAATGTGACTTAGTACATATAGCAATCAACACTATTTGATGAGTAAGTTTGTGTAATTATGACCTAAAAATAGGCTCTACTCTTCTTGGATAGTGACTAAGTTACAATTACAAATAACAGCACTGCACCTAGTTAATGCTCTTTTTCATAGCTCATAGTCTCAATTTCAAAGTACAATTTGTCAATCCATGTACCTCTTGTGAAATGAGAAAAAGACTTGTTAGTTTCATTCATGGCATGTTTCATCTTTTTTCTCATCCACCTTCCTCATCCACTTTCAACCCTAATCCCACCCTTACCTCTAGCCACAACCCCAAATCAAGTAAGTAACCATTACCCCAATCGTAACTGTAATAAAACATGATCATAATCCAACAGACAGATGAAATTGGACAAAAACTTTCAGACTTGGTTTCAATAGTGTTTTTACCTTTGTCGAGTCAGTGACATCAGTATGTTATGCAGTGGACGCAGCATTAAATCGCAGGCATTGATTTAAAATGATGGCATACGCTAAAGGCAGTGCGAGAATGCACCCGCAAAACATTTGTCTGAACGTGTTGATGTCAACTGACTCGTGGAAGATAAGTAGACTATAGATATTAGATTACTCAGAATTCAGGGGTTTCTTGGAGAGTTAACACGTACACGGATTTCTGAATTGTACACTGAGGATGAGTTTGGTAGTCTTTTAAAAGCTCTGACCCCTCTACACCTTGCAAATCCTACATTCCCATGAACTGCTGTAGTGAAAAGTTCCAAGGCCACCATTTTGTAGGACTCTGTGAGGTGTATTAGTGCTCATGAGATGGCCTTGTACGGTTGTGTGAGGATAGTAGCTGACAAGACTCCCACTAGAGGATTTTGCAAGGTGCTGAACCTGGCATTAACAGGGTAGAATTTTGTCACTGTGTGCGAGAATCAGTCTTGATTCCCAAAAACAAATTTTGCGGGAATCATCTAATTTGCTACTGTATTAAGTTCTAAAGTTTACGAGAACCAACATTGATTCACGCAAATCAGTTTACGAGAATCTTTGCGAGATTCGATTCTTGGATTCTCGCCGAAATTCTAGCCCTGAATTGAAAATATTGCTATGGAGTTACGGCTAATTGGTAATTCTTTCCCTTTGACCAGATTTGGATAGACACAGTATACAAGTGCATTTCAAATTACACAAATGTAAATAGTTGTTGATAATTAATATTTCATATTGGTTTACTATTTTATTGCATTTGTTCACCCACTCCAAGAATCGGTGGTTAGTGTAATTTTATGTATGCTTCATGAAATTTATTCATAGCATAGAAGAGGAATGATTTTCCCTTATCAAATTATGTGCTAAATGACCAGCAAATTAAACACAAAAATGACACATTTGTGTAATTAACTTTCATTTCTCTGACTAAGACCCCGTACACACTGCAAAATTGCTTATTTCGACAAAGATTAGTTAATCTTGATTAGTTAATAAAGCGTGCGTACATACTGCACTTAATTAAGATACAATTGCATCCACACTAGCAGAAAACTAACAAAGATTGAAACAAGTGTGCCTACTGGAAATATGGCCTTGGTATATAAACAAACACACATCACCTCTTAATTCAACGAAGTGTGCGTACACACTAGTAAATGTCTTAATCGAAATAACCATTCCCTTAATTGAAAGAAGCTGATTTGCTTCGTTGAATTAAGCAAGATTAATCTTCGTTGAAATAAGGGAAGAGCGTACACACTATACTTGTCAAATCTTTAATCTTCGTTAACGCTTAGTTGAATTAAGAGATTTTGATAGTGTGTACGGGGTCATAGTTTAGTAGGGTTGTATCCATATTGTTATGGATTGTATTAATGCAAAATAAATGTTAAAAATCATGACTTCTAATTTGATAACATAAAATAATATTCAGATCTGCTTTCTCTGGTATGTGATTTGCATCTTGATCTCAGTAGTTGAGTGTCAATCACTCTGTAAAGTCCCTTTCTCTACCTCCGTGCAGTGATATCATATAACCTTGACGCAGCTTTAACGCATGCATCAAAGTATGCCGTCTTTGTGCGTGCAGGTAAAAATGACAACACTTTAAGTCAGCGCGCGGTTTACTGGTGCGACCATCAAATCTCGCGCTGACATCGCTGCACAGAGGTAGGGAAATGGAGTATAGTCAGTGTGTCTTTTAGGGTGAATTGAAACCAAGCTAGATGCTTCATATTTGACAGCAGTGTAACACATTGTGCTTACTCAAGAGGGCATTACATATAATTGATATTTATTGCTATAATAGTAAGGATTAATCATCTCACTTAAAGGGGCATTTCGTGATCCACAACCTTGTCCCCCGACTTACCTAAAAAAAGTTGAGATTTTTATATCATCTGAACCATTAGGCTTGCTAATCCATGTATACCAAATCTTACCTGCAAATTCGGTCGTATCTGTAAGATATTCGCAATTTTGTATTTTCTGTCCATAAACAGACAGAAATTACAGCACAGTGGCCTATGGGACCGTGGGAAACAAGCATTTTCTCATAACACAAAACCGCAAGATCAGGATCAACTCAAATTTTGTGAATATGCTTTTCTCGAGGATATCTAGTGAACCATGAATAAAACAAGGTGCTGGAATCACGAAATGCACCTTCAAGGGCAATGCCGTAGTTGGATATGTGATACCTGACAGTAGTGAACTATGTTGTGCTTACTCGAGAGTGCATCGCAAAGAAAGAGTATTAATTAATGCAAAAAAATAGGATTAATCTCATTTAGGCAATGTCATACTAGTTAGATTGAAACATGTTATGTTATTTTAATTCTGCTTGGCCATGAACGGTTTAATGGCACAGTTCTTCAAACTGTCATAACCCAACTGTGATGAGACCAGAGAAAGGAAAGGCATGATAGAGGTAGTTATGTATCTCTGAAAAACCCTCTCTTTGGTGTTGTCACAAGGCATTGCAAGGACATTTGTATTTCAAAAATGTTTTCATTTTCTATGGTTAATGTAAAAGGACAATGAGTTTTGATAACTTGAACTTATTATTTCTATTAAAATAATATATTGTACATCAAACACACAAATGTAAAAAACGGAACAAGCTTAGAGTGCTGTTTAACTCGGGCCAATACCAGCAGATGGGGGTCAACTTCTAAACCTCATAATGAGGTTTGTGATTTGGAAGTTTATTTGAAGATTTCACTTTGTTTAATCAGCAAGAATAATTTGAATGAGAGTTTTTATACAATTAAGCTTTACAAATCTTAACTTAATTAAGTTCACACAACACTCTCTGTGTTATGTTTCAGTTTAAATGATCCATAAATGTGTGTGGTCAAACTCATTCAGGTATGACGTTTAGCTCAAATATCAGAGGGCTTACTTCATTAAAAACCTTGTCTTCAAAGGGCATGAACCTTGTACTGAGGTATGAGAATACAGAATTTGTAATAGTGTCCTATCTAATTTTTAATTGGCAATATAATTTGGAAAGATATTTATCCATTGTTACTGTTTTTGAATGATGTCATTTTGAATTATATAATCCATGCACAAAATTTTATATTTTAGTCAGCATGTTATAAAAAATATTTACATAAAGAGTATGTAAATCATAATGATTTCACTTTGTTTGCTTCACATAAGAATTATGTATTGGGAATGTTTGTGTAAAGCCTCCATAACATATCAAACTTGGTTTTTTCTTGATGCTGGGTAAATCACCTAGACTCTTTTAAGGTTTAAAGACCCAATGAGATTTCAAAATATCATTTTTGTGTTTGAATTAAGATGCCTGAAATGTGCAGTTGGAATCAAGTTTTATTGACTTTCCTTGAATATAAAGGTGATTACATAGTGTCATGCTGCTTGCCGCTTAGCGGCAAGCCACTCGGTGTACACCGCTTGCATGATTGAGCTAATACAGTCAAGCAGTGCTATCGCTGGAAGTATGTCATGAGCGGCACTACTCCAGAGTTGAATTCAACTCAACTCAATGCGATTGATGCTTTGGGCAATGCAGACAGCTTGAGTGTCAGGGAGATCGATTTATTGGGTTGACGCTTTGCCGCTTGTCACCGCTAGCGATTCAGACATGATGCGTAGTGATGGTAAATTTCATCATCAAGAGGCAAGAGGCATGAAATATGCAATGGCCTTAACTAATGCACAGTCCTGGTTGTGATACGTTGCAGTACAGGTGAAAATTTAAGGCTACGTTTGTGTTGTAAACAATTTGGGTGCAGTCAGTTCAATATCAGTCATACATGTCACTTAATCTACATTGTCTTGCAGATATAAATAATATATCAAATCTTATTTCAGCATTAACTTTATAAGTAACATGTATATGTTATGATTGTTGGTATTTCAAGTAGCATGTTCAGTTCGTCATTAACGATTAACAAAGAGTATGCAAGTGTGTATTGGACAAGTATTATGTACAGTAATGGACATTACAAGGTAGCTTGAATACTGTATAGTAAGAAAAACGTGCAAGTGTGTTTGTGAATCAATACGGAACCTCGCTCTGTGTGTACAAGTACCATGGGATTCATCAGGCAAAACTGAATGGTCATGGGGAGTTTCCGTAAACATGACCATCTGACACTTTTTTCTGACATACTGAGATAAATTCGGAATTCTAACGGAATAACATGTGCTTTATTCCGTTGAAGGGTTTCCAAATTCACATGTCCGTTTCAATTTCCAAATTTTCCCCGCGGAGGTTGCTGCCCAACATATATGCTGAAGTCATTCTTGGCTGGTTTGTGAATGGTGTGAGTTATCGTGTAACAAGAAATTTGATTGTTTAGGTCAAAGCTCCCCCCCCATTAATGGTAATAGATGGATGTACATGCAAGCCCCGAGTCAGTGGTTTATACTGGGAATATACGACACAGTAAAACTGCACGTTATGCGTGACGTGCTGTCGCCGATCACCCGCGACACATTGGTTCCTTGGAATGTGGAAAATGAAACATTTTGTTTTCAAGAGGGGTGCAATATTTAAATGAATAAAATAAAAAAGAATGATGTAACAATATTTTAGATAAATTATCGATTAAAAAGACCAACAATTAAACTCAATCAAAATAAGATGAGAAATAAAGATGAGATTTTTTTTTTGGTCAGTCACAGATGGTGTCCATAATGTGATGAATCCAATATTTTATGTTAGGTTTGTTGAAATCTGCATCTTTTTATGCACATCATTAGGCTAAGAAATCTGTGTATCTCTTACCATGCTAACAATACACATGGCCATAAGTATTGTTTTCTAGTGTATTATGTATTGCTGCTCTTAAAGTTGTGCTGTTCGGGATTACTTGCAGTGTACTAGTTGTGCCCCACTGTTAGGGAGGCCACAATGTGAATTTGGAAGGGGGATTATAACCGGCCGTTGCTTCTGATGAACAACGTGAGCATATTAAAGACACATCAGTGGTTTCCCTTGAAAAGAGCAAATATTTGAAATGCAGGAAGGAATCGCTTAAAAGTGAGGTAAGTCTGTAGAATTCTATAGAGTATTTTTTGCAAAGGTAAATTTACTAAATTAGGGTAATGTCTGGTTTATTGCAAGTTAATACAACAGTTAAACTCTCTCTATTATTTGGATCAGAGTGTGTACGAATGAGGTTTGGGTTTTGAGTTTAATGGGTTCATTTGTTCAAAAGATTTGGCCTCATTTCTGTTATTTTCCAGAGGTTGGGGATGGGATTATTCTTCAAGCATTGGATTATACTAGGACAATTACAGTAGCTGAAGTGGGTGCATTGGCTTTTTTTTCACTGTTGGGGACGGAACTAAAGGTGATAAGGCAAAAAAAAGTGTTGTCCCAGCTTCCAGTAGCTCAAAAACCGGGGAGCGCTTGCATTTTTTAGTCAAAAAAGCTATGCACTATGTGGAAATACTGCACTGTTCTTTACTACATTTATTAGACAACTTTAAAAAAATGTCTTGACCAATTAAAAAAACTTATTTTGAAAAATCTCTTGGAAAACCTTCCCAAAAAGAAATGCGGGTACATATGATTTTTTTTTTTGAAAACCTATGCACATGCGGAAGCATGAGATGAACTTTTTTCCTTGGCCTAAACATTAAGTGTCATTTTACTTGTATCTTGAAGGTCAATGTTGTAGAGGTAGAGAGTGGATGGACATGATTTCAAGAAGTGTGAAGGCTAATAACTACTGGTAAAGAAACCCATTGAAGTAATGTACTGGGTACTTTATCAACAGAGCTGCCATGTAAAAGGTTTGATGTACCAACTGTGAGGGTGGTTTAAATTTGAATTACAATAATGACGTTATAACGATCCTTTTTCCGCATGCATTTTATGTGGAGAGAATTATAGGACGTCTAGACGAAAGTTACCCCTGGCACTCCAACCCCCGCCCACCCCACAGACTTAGCAACCACGCTTTTTTGTCATGCTCAACTTTTTCATTGGAAATGAAAAAACGATCAAAAGCACCCTAGTTTAGTTTTGCCAGTCGTCTCTTGTATGAGTTCCCTGTAAATAGCATGGTCACACTCCCAAAAGTCAACAAGGTTTATGTGCTGAGTGTAAATAGTAACCATTGTATCTATTTCTCGTACTATTAGGTTTAGCATCAAAAGATTTGCAATCGTCTCAAGAAATTCCCATTTCTTAACACAAGGAGTTAGCATGTAAACATACATAGATGTAATTCTGGTGAAATGATAAACTGGAAAAAGTCGCACAAATCTTAAACAATTGAAGTATCTTTAGAGCAAGTCAAGATGCTGCGCTATTTGTCTGTAGTATTTTGTTAAGAAAAAAAACAAATTGTACAGTGTTTTAAAAAACCCCAGGAAATTGACAATGTGCTGTTAGATATTTTTAGAGGCCTACTGAGATCTGTTTGATAAGCGACAATTATTATCAATTTTTTGTGAATAACTGTAGCCAAGTAAGCTGGATGATGGAACTCTAGAAACAAATGATGCCTGAGGTTTTGACTGATGATGACACGAAAAGTAGCGAGTCCTTGGTAATTGATACCGGAAGTGTAGTTGTGTATTCTTGGTTTCATAGGTGTTTTCAAAGTGCCAATATTGTGTGGTCACTTAGTTTGAACTTACCTTTTGTGTAAAGTTAGGTAACTGTGCAGCCTAAGCAAAAACATGATTATATAGTGCTCTTGCCTTCCTTTTGTTATTCAGTGGTCGCAGTGTCAAATCGGGCGCATTGATCAAGCACTGGAATTACGCAAGTGCAATGCAAAATGACCTGAAGGGTTGAACAACTGACTTAATTGCGGAAAATAAATGGACTATGTAGCTATTATAGGTTGAAGGTCCAATACTAAAGTAAAGGTCCATTTAGAAGTTCCAAGTTGGACATGCACTATAGTGTGAAAAGAAAACAAATATTTAGTTTTTTTCTGTTTTTTAATATTTTATAAAAAAATAAGTAAGCTCAGAAGTCTACATTCGGTCCAGATCTAAAAATGTAATTGAACCATATAAACCTTGGTAATTTGCTAGCTTGGAGGGTGATAGTGTCAGTAGATGTCACTTAAGACCCAAAGGGGGGGGATCAAGCTATTAATGTAGTGTGGTTCTCATTGGTGTTTATGCCTAAACTTAAAAAAGTTCTTAGATTTTCATCTCAATGTGGAAATTCAATACATTTAGGTAAGAAGAGTAGTCATGTTCCATCTGAGCCCTTACAACCCTGGTATATGCTGCAAACTTGCAAAAAAATGAGCATTAGCTCAGAAAATATACTGACCGTCTTTTTTGTTGAGCTTATGAATTAGTTTAAAGCAGATAAAAAGGATAGAAAAACCAATACCGCCCTCAATGGAACAGTATCCCTGTGTTTCATATGTCCTTATTACCAAATGTCAACAGTGTGCCATATGCACAAGAGATAGACACAAGTTGTTTGCATTTATAGAAATAAAAGAATAACACGCAGTTCATCAAGTCTAAATAAACTTGCCACATGTATTTTTGGACTAGTAACCTCATTACCAAGTGTAAATAAGATGCTGTTGTTCAAGTTTGTTTATCAAAGGGTATCCCATAACATCAGTATTTAATTCCCAAGGGTCTACTTACCAATATCAGAGATGATGAGCTGGGCAAATTAGCACAACCTGCATGGAACTATTGTAAGTATCTCAGTATGTAGGTAAAAGGTAAAGAAGAAAATGCGGTCAAAATAACAACTAGAACGTTTTGCCGTTGTGATGTCAATTTCACAGGCATGGATTAAGGGGTGGCTCAAATTTTAACCATTAGTAACTTCTTTTTTGTAGTGGAACCTGTTGGAACCTGTGTCTACGGTCTAAAATGAAATACAGTTAAAGGCATGTAATCTGCGTGTCAAACCGCAGGTGGATTTTGAAAACAACCCATAAGAACCTGATTGCATTCTGAGCTGCCATAAGTCAAGTCCAAACTTGTTACTGTACATTAAAAGGCCAAGTAAGATCACTACTTAGTTGCTGATCGGTTTGTGCACTAACTGTTACCTCCTAATGTGATGCAAAACGATTCAACACAGTACATTATACCCTTTGTACCATTTATATCGTAGACTTTCATTCCATTCAAGAATAAAGCACATGATAGAGAGGTGTGAAGGGTACAGTGTAATTAAGTCAACGATTCATAATCGTATGATGATTCGTTCCCGGTATACAAAAAATAATGAATGCTTTTTAAAGCTGTTCTGCACAAGCATGTTATAAAGCCAATTATACGTAAAAGAAATTGTACAGGAGCACCTTTTGCCAATTTTAAACGGTTGTGGCTACAGGAAAAATGTTTATATCTATTGTACTTGTAAACATACTACAATGGGGCCTATTTCAGATGATTTCTATATGCTTATGGAATGTTAACTGCATTAAGGATGTGTCTTCCATAGGGGATAATGAATACATCTGGGATAGTTGTGGTATGCAAAATGAATTCAATATGGAAGGCATACACCCAAATGCAGTTAATCGCTGAGGGTATGGAATTCTCATGATGTGGCTCGAATCACAATGGGCCAATGGTGCAGGTAGAAGTTTCATTACAGTCGCCATCCAATTCCTTTTGGAAATAGGCGTATACCTACGTGCGCACGAGGTTGCTGGTGTGAGCGCATCTTCAGGGGATGCCCAGTTTTCCTCGAATGGAAGGCATTCCTTCCCTTTCTAGTCAAAATTCGGCACTTTTATCTATTGTCAGCCCTTTTTGGATCATTTTAGCATAATTAGTGCACTTTTCCTTCCCCATGCAAATGCCCCTGGGCATCCCTGATCTATGCATGTCCTTTAGCGTTGTCATGGTTCTGTCTGACAGGAATGCTGGCGGAGTCTTGACGCAGAGGAAAAGGAAATAGACAGATACATGGGTTGTTAAAACTCCCAACAGCAAGAAAAACTAGTGAGCCTGAAAAGAATGTGAATTAGTTGGCTTTGTAACACAGTATCTTCTGCGTAAATTACGTTTGTTCCTATTCAAACTATACCATTGGTGGCACCACCCATATGCTCATGAATATGTTGGTAGGCACTTATAACTGGTTTTTTGCTATTCCATTATGTAGGCGAGCAGCTCTATTTCTATATTTACACGTATACACAGCAGGGCCCGTTTTCCAACAATCGTATCAAATTGTATTAATGTGAAAAAAGGTACCTTCCCATCAAAAAAGAATGTATTTCCCCAATATTTAAACAGTTTAGAAAAAAGGGACCACTCCTTGTATACATCTTGTACAGGTAGTGTTACTAACATATATCGCACGAGAGGGCAATTTATTGAATAAGTTGAAAAATGTTGATTGTTTATACATCACATAATTAGAGGGTATGAATATGGGAATTGTCATTTACTCCTTGCATGGCTATTTGGAACGGAGAGGCTTCAGCTCAATCTGGCATCAGTTGAGCTGAGAAAAGTGTGAATGAGAAGGTAGACTATACTTGATTACATCAAATAGGCAAGCTCAAACAGTGCGAACTGATATGAGTAATGTAGGCATTAAGACAAAGCAAGAGACGGCAGTGCGTTATATTCCGCGTGGTGTGCACATTTCTGTGCAAATGCTCGAGTTATTTGGTTACTTTATGCGACGAACAAAACAGGCAAAAAATTCCCGCCTATTGGTCAAAGTAAGCTAACAACATTTAATATTTGGTTTGCTCACATCCATAAAAAACTGGGGTCGTTTCAAATTTTTTTGTGGTTTGGCCACTTTGGCATACATTTGTCATTGGTTCTTATAAATCCTCAAAGTTTCAGGATGTGATGTACATCACTTAAGAGTTCTTTTAATTATGGATTTGTATCTTTCACTCAAAATTAACATATCTGTGTTTCACATACTGTTGTATTTCAAAAATCGCCATAATTTTCATGAGTTTATATAAGTTCTATTTTGCCGACAGTAAATTAAGTGATTTCACATCAAGATCTTTTCATCATATTTTTTTTGTTCCTAATAATTTTTCACATAGTGATTATTTTAATGCTTTGGAAATTGATGTAATTTGTGTCATATTTTGCCATATGCATCTTTTTCATTTTGCTACAGACATAAACTTTTGTAGCTTAATTCATGACAGTTTTAAATTTTTCAATTTAGTTAAATTATTTAAAGCGAATGCCAAGCTAATTTTAATTTGCACTTTCAACATATTCAAATACATATTTGTGTAAATGGAAATTGTATTCAGTCAGAAAAATGACACTATATTATTGATATCAAGTAAAACGTTTATAATATCTTCCATATGATTGCAGCCATTCTGATCGGCCCACGAGAAAATTGAAATCATGAGGGTGTAATAGTACTTAGTGTGTCTTGAAATAAGGAGCCAGTGAAAGATTAGGAATGCCATAACACAAAAACTTTCAGCTTATATTAGTTCAAAATTTGCCCCAGTTTTTAATCGAGCGTTACTGCTTTTCTACTGGACACATTAATCAATCCGATTCTGACCAGGAGTACCATAGACATTTCCTTAGAACCTGTTTTTATTATTGACTTACAAGTCATACAACGTCACCAATGCAAGCGCCGTCACCAATGCCGAACATAGCGACCCCATTGGCAACAGTTATTAGTTTCATTTGTAATAAGGCAATGATATTGCAGTAATATTATTCTTTCAGATCGCAAAGACAACTTTTAAAACATATTAAAATTAAAAATTAGGCCTCGTTAGTTACCTTTTAATGCCTTTCTTAAAATGGTAAAGCCAACTTTCCTTTTGTGCCTACTTTCACAGTGTAGGCATGTAATGTCAGATAGATTTCAATCGCGATTTACTCAGAAACATATTTTGTGAAAAAAGTACGCAGTATGTGCTGTGGGCGACAATTTGCTTTATGCTTCAGCCAATAGTTGGAAATTCGGGGAGGGGAAGTACAACTGAAGTTTAAAGTGGATCCAGTCAGGGTAATGGAGACAGGAACTGGATAGAGATTTCTTACATTGAATTCAATGTTTTGCCCTTTTGTCATTGGCTTATAATTAGTTTGAGTTTCTTTATTTCTTGTCATAATTATGTGTTTATAACAAAGCACCATGTTAGATTCTTTACAGATCGCTTATATATGCTTATGCATTTATTGTAAGGACATGTTATTGAAAATCGCTGTAAGATTTAATGGTGCTTGTAAACATCGTCAGATATTGATTTGCTTTTAGTATACATGGTCTTGACCCTAGAGTCCAACATTCCCCAATATTGTTCATTACAATTAGGCTTTTTGACCCTACCACTGACCACTGGCAGGAAGGCGGCCCTCTGCCCAATTTTCCACCTCCCCTATCTTGAGCTGAGCTCTCCCAAAGCAATACCAACATCAACATGTATGTTAGCTAATTCCCGCCCATCTTATATTTTGGACTTCCTTTCTCTTGTAGTCCAGCTGTTGTTTTGTGTGTCCATCTGTTGTCATAGCTTCCTGGATTAGTGTCTGGACATACCATTGTTTGATATGGTGCTCATATTTATATCCTGCACTTGATTTCGTCATGGAAGAGTGAGAGAATAAAAGACAGGATTTCATCTTGTTGGTATCGAATATCGCGCTCATATTTGATAGGCAAGTCCAATATTTTGAGTGGTGGAAAGCGCGATACACCATCAAAATATTGGACCTGCCTATCAAAAATGAGCCCGAATTGAGACCAATAAGAGGAAATCCTGTTATTTTTTATTCTTATGAATTTATCATTACTCCCGTGTTCTTAATTTGCGTGAAAATTGTATTTGGCCTGCACTAATTGCCGAACTTGGTTACAGACAAAGAGTGAAAAGGCGAGTACCCCTGTAAACAAAATGTTCGAGTCCAAAGAGGAGCGCCTTACGCTTGGGTATTGCAGATCGGCGGAAGAGAAGTATAAAGGTGAGGCGGGTTCTCAGTCATTCGGTGTTTCAAATGTAAACCACTCAAAGCGTAACGGGAAGGGCAGGCATTTCAGTAATTACGTGAATTAAAATTATGACTTATCATGACAATTTGCAGCCAAAATATTACTCTTTCCATATTATGGCGAACACAGAACACCTATACTGAATAGGAAAGGGTGAGTTTACGTTATGATCATGAAACATCGGTCGCATCGACATGCATGATCAGCTGTGCATGATCATGTGTGATATCAGACTCGGATGATAATCGTATTGTAGGCCAAAATTATCGCAAGGTTGCCAAGATTTAGGAGGTCGAACAAAGCTAAGGTGATTCAAAGCTTTCAAAGTAATTAACAGCATATAATCGTAGCCTAAGGTGTAAGTGGCAAAGGATAATAAACGTTGCACTCACACAACAGTAGCCGGTCCATGGACCAGGTCTGAAACGGTCATATTTCCTCACATGAGGGCTCACTTCATCATGATTCATGCATGCAGGTGATAAAACAATGTTGTGGCTAATCGTTATTTCTTGAACTAAAATAATGACGACATTGTTCAGATGTGTTCCAGCTACGTTTTCTTGCATAAGATCACAATTTTGTACATTTATTTGGTCAACTTTTCTGAAAATTCTACCCAGGCACTCGCATGCTCAGGTCATGACTTGCATCGACAAGGGCTTCGTGAGACAGACTGTGAGAGTGACCAATTGCTGAATTGCATATGAACAATTTTAATAACCCCAGTAAGAATCTAGGACAACAATGAACATTCATGTGTTCTTTAATTACACTTGAGCTAGGTGATCGACACCATCGCGAATAAACTCTTGTTTCAGTTGAGGGTTAAATTAAAGCGACGTTTAATAAAAACTGGTCTATGGAATTTTAACTTGGTCGACCACAGCCACTATTTTGTATATGCATTGAAAACATTTTGGGTGGAGTTTCATATATATAAAAATATTTTTGGTTTTATTTTCTTAAATTTGACTGGTTTAATTTTTATCTTTTTTGTATTAAGTTAAATAAATCACATCTTCAAGCACTTAGGGAAGGGGTGGGGGGGGGCGGTAGAGGAGGGGGGGGGGGGGGGGGGTTTTTTTTTCAACAACTAAACCTGATTTAAATTGTTAGTGATTTCACCATTTGGTTTCGTCACGTATTTCCACCGACTGAAAAAAAGATACCCTAAACAAGCATTTTTGCGTCTTGCTCACATAAAAAGCTGTGTGGTCAGTTTTGGCTACCGTAAAAAGTGGCAAGCATTGTGTTGATAATATCCCTATATTGACTTTGCTGATGTTGCTGACTTCCAAATTACATCACAATTTCGGGTTACGAAAACGAGGTGCATCAATGATGCAGTAACCATCAATTGGGGTGGTTAGGGAAGCATAGTTGTATTAAGTTTGGTTGACCTCCTTTGGCCTTGATGACACTGCATGACATTAACCGACCTTTAACAATTTTTTTCGCCATCAACAATCACCACGTCACCACGTTTCATTTGGATTCACCAAGTTTACCTCATTTTACCCCTTTGACCTTGAAGACCATGATGACCTTGTCATGCATTAAAGGTTTGTGAGCAATCAACCCCACAGTCCAAGTTTCACGTCCATCACCAATGTTTACCCCATTTGAACCTGCTTTTGACCTGAATTGTCCCCTGATGACCTTTGGCTTCATAACAAACTCAGTCTGTGGAGATCAAGGGGCACCCAACCCACTCAAGGTGCAAGACAACGTTACGGCCCTCGATCTCCAAGAAAATAGGCTTCTTTGAAATCCTTTGACCTTAAATAAACCTCTCAAAAGTACCTTGTTGTGACCTTTGACATTTTTTTTTGAACCCCCACCTTCAGGTTTCCTGTCCATACCCCAACGTTTTTTACCCCATTTGATCTTGAAGGACCCCTGATGACCTTGTTATGACCTTTAAATTCTTTGGTTATCAACAATTGACCCCACCCACCAAGTTCGTCTGGTCTGGATACACCAAAGTTCACCCCCTTTTGACCTCCTTTGAACCTTGTATGACCCCTACTGAGACCTGTTGTGCTCTTTAAAGATTTTTGGCATATCAAAAATCAATCCCCACCTGAAGTTCTATTGGCCTACCCAATGTTTGCCCATTTCCTCGTGACCTTGAATGACCGTGCATGACCTGACCATGCCTTGCCCTTGACCTTTAAATTTTTTGGTGTGTCAAAAATCGACCCACCCCTCCAAATTTCATGTCCATCACCAAAGTTTACTCAATTTGACCCTCATTTGATCTTGAATGACCCTGATGACCGTTGATCCATTAACCAATTACAACCTCGGTCTTCGGGACGGTCAAGGGGCACCTCACCCTACCAAGTTTCAGGAACATGCGCCTCTCGGTCTCTGAGGGAAAAACCAAACGTTAACCTTCTTTGACCTGAATGACCCCGAAGGACCTTGTCGGACATTCAAAATTTTCGGCATTTCAGAAATTGCACCCATCCTCCCAAGTTTCATGTCATACACTAACGGTTTACACTACTTGGTTTCAAATGGACACTGATGATCCTTTGATCAATTAACCAATACACCCGGTATTCGGAAGAGGGCAAGGGGGCCCACCCCACCCACCAAGATACAGGAAAAAAACATGCGACTCTCGGCTCTGAGAAACCAACGTTTAACCCCTCTTTGACCTTGATGACCCCTAATGACCTTGCAGTGACCTTCAAAATATTCGGCATCAAAAATTTACCCCACCCTCCAAATTTTTCTGTCCATACACCAATGTTTACCCCATTTGACCTCATTTGATCTTGAATGACCCCTGATGACCTTGCTCCGCTAACCAATTAATCCTCGGTCTTCGAGGGTCAAGGGCACCCCCCCACCAAGGTTGGGAACGTGCAACCCTCATGGTCCGAGAAACAGGTTTAAATTCAAACCTCCTTTGACCTTGACTGACCCCCTATGACCTTGTCGTGACCCCTTCAAAATTTTTCGACATCAAAAATCGAACCCCACCCTCCAAGTTTCATGTCCATTACAACAACGTTTTACCCCCATTTGACCGCTCATTGGACTTTGAATGACCTCGATGACCACTGATCCACTAACCAATATTACCTCGGTCTTCGGAGGGTCCAGGAGCACACTCCCCCTACCATTTCGGGAAACTTGCAAACCGTGGTGTCCTAGAAACCAGGTTAATACCTCCTTTGACTTGAAAGACCCCTAATGAACCTTGTCGTGACCTGGGCAAATTTTCGCCATCAAATCGACCCCACCATCCAAGTTTCCTGTCCATACCCAATGTTTACCCCTTTGAACCTCATCTGACCTTGACTGACCCTTGATGACCCTATGTGACCCTTAACCTTACAACTCGGGTCTTCGGTTGGTCCAGGGCACCCACACCCCCCAAGTTTCAGGAACATGCAACCTTGGGATGTCCTGAGAAAATAGAACGCGATCAGACGAAACAGACATACACTGAAGACAGACAGAGAGACAGACCACCGGTAAATAGATGCATTTATTGACCTGAATGCGTAAACTGTTGACCTCAAGAATCCATAAAAACATCGCGGTGAAAAGTTATCGTGGACGGAGTATTGCTTCCCAACCTTTTTACTATGTCGGGGCTTCGGCTCAATGGGCATACTCCGGTGTGCATTTGCATAAACGTCATGTCATACTTACATGTGTTTGTACTCGACCCTTATAAGCTCCGCCACATGTGTTGTGTGTGTGTGTGTGTGTAAAATACTGGGGATCACCATGAGCCAAAATATTGTTTTCACATTCTTTGTTTGGTTTCTATCGGACATTCGAGTCGTCATATGAGTGTGTATGGATAATTCTAGCTGAACATTGACGATGAGGATTTAATGAAAATTTGAAAAACGAAATAAACAGATAAACCGTCTGGGCGACACATGTGGGAACGAAGATGGTGACCCGTGCACAGACTGATCTCTACAACCGTCAGTGCCCGTGCAATTTCAGTTCACCTGATCGAGATAGCAACATGAGACGAGCGGAAAATACTGGAACATAAATAGACAAATGCCACAGAGTTTCTTTATGCTTATACTATATTAGACTGAGCGGAGACTGAGATGACCAGATTTTACACAAATTTACACATATCTACCTTTATTGGCTGAACCTGAGTAGAAAATATTTACTACCTCCAGATGCTTTATTGAACATACGTGCAAAAAAGTAACAAATAAAAATGGTTATCGTATGAAAACACGAAGAAACCGCCCTAAACTTGGTATTTGTATTTATTTCGCCTGAAGCTGAACGTAAACATTGATAGTGCGACGACCTTGTTCATGCAGTCAAGGTCACGAAATTAAACCAATCAAACCCGGCTAAAAACGATGCGTGATATGAAAAATGGCACTCTCTTTGAAATAACTTGAAAGTTGTCGAACTAAAAGTTGTGCCCATTATTTTTCTTACTTGATTAAAGTCAAAGTAATGTCAAAAGTGTCTCTTTGAAAGTATTCTGTCTCGGCAAATGGATACTGGGTAACACATTTCAAGGAACATTCCCTATGTAATTAATGCTGCGGTGTGATTCCCAAAGGTACGAACACATCGTCTATTCGGAAAATTTTCGATGCGTGCAACTTTCTTATTTCTTTCCTTCATTACAAAAAATATTTTCTCGTTGGTGGTCAAAATGACGGAACGTAGATTAGTGAGAGCGTAGTAACGTTACCAACACTCGATGGGGTTTCGGGGGTTCATCATTTTGTAGAGGGGTGTGGTTGTGGCTTGTGGGGCGTAAATTTATTTAATTCGTTCATTTTTTTTATGCAGGAACCGGGGAGGCTGATGGGTTAATTGTAATGACGTCATGTATAAAAGAAAGTTTGCAGGAGACTGGTGGGGATTCAGCGGGGGCTGTGTCAAGAAGTCAATATGGAAAAGAACGGAACCTTTGACATAACGTGCGTTTCAAAGATGGGCGCAGCCATTTTAAAATAGGGCGTCTGTTTCTTAGCGCTTAATTTCAATCGTACGGCTAGCTTCTTTTCTTATAGCATGCTTTGATGTTCGGTATACAAACACTTGTGATCTGATTGGATTTAATATCATGACATTCGATCATGCGTGAATCACGTTCTCTAAAACAGCGTGCTTGCGAGAAGGCGGTGCTTGGGAATTTACCATCCCGCCTTTTTTCTTGCTACGATGAAGGTCATTACATAGTGTCATCCGCTTGCCGCTCATGCGGCAAGCCGCTTGGTTTACGCCGCTTGCAGGATTGAGCTTTTATAGTCAGCGGCGCTATTCGCTTAAGTACGTCATAGAGCGGCACCTCAATGCGATTTGCCGCTTTGGGGAAAGCGGCGCCGCCTCGAGCAGCAGGAGATCGATTTATTGGCTTGACGCTTTGTTGCCGTGGCCGCTTGGTGTCAACCGCAAGCGATGCTGATATTTTTGTGTAGTGACGTAAATTCCATCATCAGAGCGGCAAAGCGGTAAGCGCATGAAAAACACTATGCAATGACCTTTATTCCCGTATCTGCGGCGATTGATGCGCTGTGTGTCATGAGGTCCCAATATTCCGTGTCTATTGAATCCGTGGGAACGACATAACGGAATAAGTCGAAACGCACTGTCAGAGCCGGCTGTGTGTGGAGTCAGGTCTGCTCAGGGACTACCTCGCCCTTCTTTGGCGTTTTTTAAAAACCGGGGGAACCCTGTCCCCAGGTGACGTAATTAGGAAATCCTAAAAACATACAATGGCTGAGATAAAACTTACGGCTTCAATTCATGGTGATTTCTTCTGAGCCGTTGGCTCTACTGGATATTTTTCATACACAGTTTAAGCGCATCTCTGTTTCCTCGTACTGAGAAGAGATTGATTTGTTTGCCGACTCGCGGTATTTTTTTCAAACCTTGGTTCCCTCCCCCCTGTTCTTACTTCATCAATGGCCTTGCGGTGAATGTACGTCCACATGCACGGGCCACGGGTCTACTATGGTAATTAGTTGTTGCTGTTAATTATAATATCGTTCGTCAAAGCGGGGCTTATCTAGGCAACACTAGACCCGATGAAAGAGAAATTTCTTTTGGGTGTAATCTTGACTGGGGTCGCGCCAGATTTACTGTACATCGTTTCCTCATTCGCTGATAAGCCAGGCATCAATATTAGTATCTAGGTCACACGGGATATTGTGACCTTCTCGACCCCTTGAGCCAAGAACGTCAAGAACCCTAGCAACCGTGTATAATGCAATTAGGACCAACAAACATTGCCTGCAGGTAGGTCATCATTTGGATAGACAGTTTAAGCATGTTTGTAAACAATGTTAGGGCCTGGTATCATGAAGTAGGTCGGCCTTAACTGGAATACCACTGGGCAATTGGTATATGGTTAAGTTTTAATCCTATGGGCCATATAACGATTCGCAGGAAGGTGCCGCAGTCCACAAAAGAATTGTCTATTGGCGTCTAGTTTATTTATAAGATGCCATCTAATACAGAAATTGTAGGGTCTTCATGTTGCCAACAAACTACAATTTCGCGTAAAATAGTCATGAATATAGACTACTACCATGAAGTTATATAGTTACGTCCATATTTTCATGCTAAACCTTCCGTGAAATGATTTCAATTCGACGTGAACAACCCCTCCAGAAGGCTGTTAAGGGGCGTCCACCACCGCGTCCAACAAGTTGCCGAAATGTATTATGCCAATTACACATGAACATCTGGCCAATCGATCTTACCACACAAACATCACTCCTGCTGTTTATGTGACTGCAACCAAGGAAGATCAACATGCTGCAACGTAAGGGGCAACATGATGATGGAGTAACATCCTCAAAATACTACAGCGGGAGGGACAAAGTACGATATAATGAGCCAATAACAAATGCAGTGTTTGCACAATATTTATTGTATACATCAACAACATTCGGTGTGGTTCCAAACCATAATAGAGTCAATCCTTTTTCGTGTCATTGGAAATTAAAACGTGTCCGACGCAGAGAAATCAATTCTAGTCGATCTGCTTGGCACATAACTATCTCTATGCAAAGACGATGTATAAAACATGAAATGCCATCTTACTTTTGTTTCAGAAACTGGTGTTCCGGGCCCATGATTTCTCTAATCGACGACGTCCAAACTTCTCTATGACAAGGGTTAGGCTAAGGACAAAGGGAATTAAGACACTATCAGTGATTTGAAAAATAATTTTAAATTTGCAGGAATAGTTCAAAGTGAAGGAGAGTCTGGTAGAATTCTCATAAGTTAGCTTTTCCAGCTGTAGAATGACAGAAAAGGAAGAAAACGGCAGTGTTCACCGATACGATCTCATTCAATTGCGTGTTGTAAGAGTGTCCGAACGGACATATGACTAAAATCTCCGAGTTCTGTCCTTATTGGTGCTTCCTGGTCCTTATTAATTTTGCAGGGTATGTTAGGCTACCTTACTTGTTACATACATGCAAAAATCTGTTTTTTGATGATTTTTCGATTTTGCTGATTTAGCACATCACTGATAGTGTCTTTAGGCTTACTCCCATCGTTTCAATGATGCAGCATTTTCCTCTGACACATGTAACATCATAATGACAACACATGCCTAAATTTACTGACGGTCCACAGACATTGTCTTTTGAGGCGCGCGCGCGCAATCGCGCTCATCGTGCTCTAAAATGCTTTTGAAGTCCGGCGATTTATCCGCGTATCTTGTTAAAAAAAAGCCGGCTGCGATTTTCTACCTTCGTATTTGAGCGGGCAACCACAAAATACTTCATTTGGCAATATTTTAATGATAATCTTCACTAACAGCTATGCTTTACCAGTTAACACGCAATTTTTTTTTTTTCCAGATAGTGTGAACGGCTTGTAAATCGGTGGCCGATCGAGCAAAAATCTGCAGTTATTAAAGCCACAAATGTATCGGAACTCCAATGGAAATCCCGCATGGATGGTAGTACGAAAAATGCGACACGGACTATGTGGAAATAATGCATGAAGTAAACGTCGTAATTTAAAGGCCTTCGCATCGCACGTGGTTTTGTTTTGGTTGACCTTGAGCCGAGTTTTGATAGCACGATGGCGCGGCGCCGAAAGAAGTTTAGGGGTCTTACAAACATTACGTAAATAGAATTAGATAATATTTTCGACATGAAGAAAGAATCGATAGACGGTACCACCTTTGTGGTCAATTGTTCTGTAAACTATTACGAAACATTGTTCAAAGAAATGAAAGGTGCCGGGGGAAAGGTGTCCGCCCGAGACAATAAGAACATACTTGACAATTACACACGTTGATGGATACGTTATCAAGCACGGAATCGCCATTATTAATGAAAACGTTAGCTTACTCCCAATTAGTTTTAAGAGAATTCTGACTAAATATGACTGACTGTTGCGACTTAGGTTCTACATTTGTTACTGATATGTTTGACTTTTCGTGCATGCCCAGTTTACTCTCCCTAGTCTAGTAAGATCACTTTCAAAATGGAAAAAAAAAAGTTTCCGCTCGGTTCGAGGTTCAAGGCCTTGGTGATAATGCTTTAAAATTGGATCACTTGAAAAGATACATCTTCATCATGGTAATTTGGGGGGATAAATCTGATGACATCTAAGTAGTAACTTAACTTGTTACTAACTTTATTGCACTAATTAAAAAAAAAAAAAAGTAATAAACATTCTTATTGCTACACCTGAATTGAAAATGAATAGCTTTAACTGTCTTCTGGTCCCAACTCAGTTGCCGGTCCTAGCTTGCTATGCATCTCTATGCTTTGTAAAAGCTCGTCTCCAGCCAGATTTTGGGAGCTTTTAAAAAAGCTCTTCTGCAGCTTCGCCTCAGGAGCCAAGATGAGCTTTTTAATGCTCCTCATGAAATTTCAAAAGACAATGCCTGCGGTCTTGTCCTTATAATGCAAATTATGCTATTAGATACTAGTAACAGATTGAATGCATATAGCTTGCTGTTTAATTCAGTTGTCTCCGCATCAGATTATCAACTGCGAAGGCCGCCGGCCATAAACCATATAACAATCAGGCTGACTCCCCTCCCAGATACCCGGTGATTCAATATGTTTTGAATATTCATTAAAACAACCCCATATATGGATAGCCAATGCGGGAGCCAAGGACTCCGAATAATTTATTACCTTGTTAGCCAAGACTTGAATGGCCATATCTAATAATGAAATAGCTACATAATAATACAACAATAGGCATAATATCTGTTTTACCAACAGCTACCTCTGTTTCCCATTAACTTTGAAACCGCTTTCCATACTACATAAGGTATCTATTACACATTTTTTCAAGTCTAAGAACCCATAAGCTGAGACTAATATACCTAAACCTACGTAGGTATATTAGTCTCAGCCATAAGTACCCTATGAGTACAAATGGATCCGTCGGAAATGTATATGTCCATGGCAACAGGCCCAGGCCGACACCCAGTACAAATAAGGGAGACTTTGCATCATAAAATCCATCAACAACTCTTTCTCCGAATAAGAAATATATCTACTCGTAAAATAGAACATAGGCCTAACGTTAGAAGAAAACAAACCCCTAACAAATGGGACGCTATCGAACAGGCCTCCATTTAATATTCACACTGTACCAAACCCACTCCATCCATCCCCTTCCCCCAAAAACATTTAATATAAATGGTGCGTCCAGCTTGGTCCAGGCTCAGGTCCAGGCGCCTGTTTACACTAAATCTGCTCAAGCGCGGTTGCAAGTCGATATGCAAATGAGCTTACTCTTGCAATCGTGTTTGACCTCTGTCCCTTGCCACTCAGACCGACTCAGTTCATTTTCGCCCGCCCGTAAGTAACCCCGCAGCACACCGATAACATGCGCACACAAAGCAATAGCTTTCAGTAAGAAAGACGACAAGCGAGGCATCCAAAGATGCCCGCCGAAAAAAAAAAAGCAGAAGAAAGAAAAGAAACTCCCCAAACTGACTGCCGTCACTAAAATTAAAAAAATAATTCCTCCACAAAAAGGGGCCCACCACCTCTATAACATTTTTGGCCGAATTTCCGCGGCAATGGCATAAAACGGCCGACTAGTTTCGCTAACAAGATCCGACATATTAAAAAGCCGCTCTCGATAGCAACACCCATCATTGATGGGTTATAAAAAAAAAATCTACTACTTTCATAAAAAATTTGCTACTAAGTACAACCCCTCATTACATGCTGTAACACCTTTAAAAAACCCTCAGTTACTTGGCAATTTTGCCCAACCCCTCAAGCAAACTCTTTAAAGTTGACATTTCCCTAGCAGCATGCACTTGTTTCAGCACTTTCATCCAAAGCAGGCTTCAGTTTGATACATGAGTATATAATGTCTAGCCACTTTCTAAGGTGATATGCGAGTATTTATGTCTAGCCACATTTTCTGTGATTTTCCTACGTTCAAAAAAATTGTCCTGTTACGGGAGCTAAAATTTTTCCAAAATTTGTGAAAAAGTTGGGGAAGGAAATGTTTGAAAAAAGAAGTGGAATTTGGCCCACCCCAACATTGCAGGTCAGTTCTACCTGTGGGTCCCAATCCTTATTTCTGGAACAAATTCCTATCGATATTACTTCTAAACTCTAAAAGATATAAAGAGTGCAGTTCCACATTTTTTAATTGCCTCACTTGGCATGCTATATGATATGATTTCGTAGGTTAAAGCCACACAACCCAATTTACAACATATAATTTCTCTGTTTCATAGGAAGGTCGAATCATCAAAATACTTAAATTCCAAAAATTTCATTCAATTCAGACATACCATTTTAAGGTGAATGGTTAATTGGTGTTATTATGGGTGTATTTAACAATATGTCCAAATATTACATAACCAATAATTTCTGGTATAAATAAACCATACTTTAGCTTGCAGCATCAACAGGGGAGTACACCATAAAAATTTTACATGGTTTCTAAGAATACTACCAAAATGTCAGGTTTAATGGGGTTGATGGTGGGTTGCGGTGAGGAAGCGGTTAGTGCCCCTTAAAGGACTACTATCAGTGATCCACCCAAAAGAGTCAAAATATTTCAAATTTGCGTGACAGCTTAAAAGTGGAGGATTACATCTGTAGAATTCGCTGGTAAGATTATTTCTTGCATGAAAAATTAAAAGAAAGGAAAATAGCAGTGTTCAAAATATATAATCTCCATTCAATTACGGTGTTGTTAAAGTGTCCATACGGACACGAATGACTAAAATACATCGATTGTGTGCTTAATAGATGCTTTTCGTAGCTTTTCATCTAATAACTTGTAGGGTATATTAGGACCCCTAAAAAAAACTGGTACCCAGACATGCAAAAATCTGATTTTTATATATTTTTTTTTAATTTCTCTGATCGTGCTGAAATGTAGTCTGGCTTTACTCCAAGAGGATTTTAAGCATCCACTTTTAAAGGTACAGTGATAGATTTTGAGGCATCATAATATGGTGTCATGTGCAGTGATTCATATAGATCAGCACTCAATAGATTTCTACCTTGTATTTGGCTACAGAAATATCGTAAAAGTGAAAACAAAGGTTGATTTGATTGCTTATATTCAATATAAACAGGGCAAATTGTGTTTTGGCTTTCAATATGAAATTCAAAATTCACAATTTTTAATAAAAGAAGTAATTCTTAGCTTATCCTTTCAGGTAGGGATAGTTTTGATGGAACGTTTTACACCCCAAAGTTGCAAAATCAGAGCTTTCAATTGTTTGACGGGGATTGCCTAGGTGAATCTCTTGTTGCACCTTTAATTTGTCAAAATAGTGGTGCCAAATTGACCCCCAAATGGATATACCCATAATAACAAAATTTAATAGGCACGTTTACACTAGAGAAAATTCAAATTGAATTCGTATTATTTTTGAATTACGACTGAGGATTAGCATAATAAATTAATTCGAGTTGTAGGTGTTTATACTAAAAGTCATTTTCCGAATCGATTTCAGAAAATAAATTTACGTCTTCCGGGTCAACGAAGAGTTCCGCGCGGTCTTCAACATGGCGGCCCCACGATAAATTTGGGTTGCTCTCAGCGGCCGTGATTTGTAGCTTTAAGGTGAAATTAGGCCTAAATATGATCAAAAACTAACGGCAAAAGTAGAGAGAAAAAAGAAGACAACGCCCGAAGTCCGAATCTTTGAAATGACCGCTATACTTCATGCTCGGTTGTTTAGAGGCCACAATTGCATGCTCGGTGGATAAGCCGGAAATGCGCAGAGGCAGGTCACTTGTACGACCAGTAGGAACATGAAATTGATTACGTGTTCGTTTATATGCAAAAAATTCGATTCAATGACGACTTATTCGATGCACTCAAAAGTCAGTGTTAAAAAGCAATTACAGGAATCGACTTTTTGAAGTCGTATCAATTACGACTCTGCGCGTGGTTACACTTCAGGAAAAAGTTAAATCAATAACGACTCAATCGAATCACTTCGACTTTTGACTAGTGTAAAAGGTGCTTTATTTTAGACCCATTGGAAAGGATATATTTTTTGCAAAAGAGTATATACCTTTTAAACTAACAAATTGGAATGATGGAGAGGTTGACCATGGGGGAAAGAATGCAAAAAATGTAGGGACAATGAAATAATATTGAAAAACGGAGGTTAAAGATCAAAAGAAACCAGGAGAAATGGATTTTAATGCAAAACTTGACTAAGTTCACTGCATTTTTTTTTGTGACTACTGAATGAGTATTATAACCCATTATGTTTCAATCACCTAAAAATCCACTTTTGTGTATTTAATTTCAATTTGACATGCTAAGGCAATCCCAAGTAGTAAACTAATTTCACACATTAATCCATACTTTATACTTTGACTGATACCCAAACTCCCCCTGTTGAGGGATTGAATTACCTTTACATGAATGAGAGAGTCCAGCCTACTGAACAAGATCTACCATTTTGACTGTTTTCGCTGTCTACCTTGGTTTAGTTCTAGATCATTTTGAAAGAATCAACAGCCTGGCGACCGGTTAGAATACCCTGAAGAAATTCAGAAATACCCCAATTTCTCAGAAATATCGCCTTGTCGGCAGGAGTTACATTTGTTTTCTCATATGTCAATTACGAATTTTTGAATAAGAAACACAAGACAAAACATTTATGAGACTCTCATACTTTGAATCTGAAACACAAAAATATGTGTTTGATGTCAATGGTACAATCTAATTTTGGCCCTTTTCTGCAGGGGAGGGCGGCCAAGAAAACCAAACTTCAGCCGTCGCCATTGGTTTAACACGTAAAATATTTTCTTATTCCAAAAACCGTTGGAGTTGAAGAATCAACTCAAAATGGAGGGTTATTTCTGAATTTTTTGTTATGAATAACGAACTTAGGACGCCAGGTCGTATGTGAGGTCATGGGACACCAAGGGGGTGAACGCATTCAAAAACCAGTCGTCCGTGCTGTGCGCGGACATTTTGAATATGCACGGAATAATATCAGTTTGGGTGCTTGTAATTTGTATACACACATAATGTCAATCGATACAAACAATCCGCCCAAAAAGATCAGTTGTTGAGTTGGGTGTATTGGGTGGTTAAATTTTGTCACTACCAATGGCACACAACGAATGAAATGACACATCAGTCGTCTTGATTTAAAATAAAACGCCTCAATGGAAACATCTTGTCACCTAATGCGAGCATTGCATATGAGAGAAAAAGAGTATCTGAGCACATGATCAGGTACACATTATTACACTGGCCACTCTAACAAATACATTAATTTGGCTCACTACCGATTAATTAGTTTTATATTGCAATTAGCGGACAACCCCACGGATGTGGGAAGAGCGGAGGCATGCCATTGCTTTTCGATTTGGTACTTGTTTTTCTTTGTGGTCGGCAAAACATGCCGAGACGGTGAATTCTAAAGATTAGTAACGTTTGCCTCTCTATCGATATAGAACCTCTGTATGGGAAAACCCACATGAACAGCCACATCAATGCATCCAAATTGGTTTGTGTTTTGACCTCAGTATGCTTGTAATTGACAGGCAGTGAAGGACGCCCTCAATGCTCGATACTAGAGTTGGGATTTTGGAAGTGACGAGTCCTGGGAGCTCTATCGGAAAAATCCATAAATAGCGAATTAATGATGCTTGATTGATTCCTCCAAAACACTTGATGAATTCATCAAGTTTACCATACGGCAAGAGAAGATATCATTTAATCAATTTGTTCTGCGAACTTTAGTTCGTAGAAGGAAAATTTGGAGAAAATGCATTTGAAAATCAAGTTTCGCGCCCCCATTTCAAAATCCCTAGAAATGCTTGAACGTTATTTATTAAAAATTAGTCTCATTCTCATGTTGTATTTGGGGTCCTACAAAGCCTATCGATCCCGAGGTCCGAGCACGACACGTATACAAAACAAGCACGAGAATACCGCGTTCAGGAAACACAACGTTTACCGACGTATGACAGGACCTGTCATATGGAACCACATTTTGATCAAATTTACTTTCCAAGACCTGATTTGTTCCATAGTTGATCACATGTTTTCGTGATGGAGAGAACGTGTAGGATTCGTTTTAGGGTGTGACTTTTACAGAAAAACCGTTTTCGCTCAGTTATGACAGAAAAATGACGTATTATATTTACCGCGATTCTTTAACACCATAGAATCTATGTACATTGTTTACTGGGAATTTATAAAGAGTGCTAATATTCCGAAATGCCGTACGTGTTGTTACCAGGGATGCAAATAATCCGACCCATTTTCCCCCCCTCGGGTATTCTTTTGAAATTTTTGGTTGAGTTGCTATAATGAAATGAGGCTTGTCCCACCGCCCTGTTTTTCTGATAGTTCCTGAATTGCCTCTTTTGAGAGATTTTACAGAAGAGATTGAAATTTAGCATTATATAATAACTCTTTCATTGTAGGCAAGATAACAAGATCAGCACTTTCTCTGCCTTGAATTCAATCAAAGTTCAATGATTGGGAACATGACCATTAGTTTGTTTATACAGCTGTAAGGAACACGCTATTGTTTTAAAGGTGGTTTTGCAAACGAGAGATTTCAGCACCATATTTTCTGTGGATATGTAGTGATTTCAAATAGATTAGTCGCTCAATAGATCCTTACTTTTATTGGTTACCAGAAATAAATTAAAATGAAAAAAGAGGGTGGTTTCGAGATGTTTATATTTCAATAGAAACATAGGCTGAATTTTTATTTGCTTCTATATACAAAAAAAAATTATAAATTTCACCATTTTTGCTGACCAAAGAAAAAGTTCTCAGATAATCCTTATAGGGACTAAAGGGGCGGGACCAATAACCACTGTATAACAAATAATTTTGTTGTCCCCATCGAAGGGGACAAGGGGGAAAACCAGGTAAATTCAAATAAATTATTAAAATCACATAACTCTGTCCCGCACATTTAAAACTGACATTTTCTTAAAAAGAATAAAATGTCACCTCAATTTCTTTTCCCCAATATCAGAGACCAATGGATATGTATAGACTTCAGCAAACCAGGAGCTAAATATATTACAAATGGGCCCGGTATGTGGGGGCCATTGTTTAGCCAGGTTTTACCAACTCCACGTTCGGGTGTGTAGTGACAAATACCCCGTCTCTTTCACAATAACTAACCAGTGGACATTATATATAGGTCGTGGACACTAAAATTTCTCTGAAAACGCGGTAAATTGAATAGAAATGCAGTTAAGCAATAAGTTACGGATTTTGTCTGCACAAAGTGTTAGGTCAAAGATTGCCCAGCAACATTTCTGTCATGATGTTTGTTCATGTTTCTTCCTTTCGAATTAAATGATGAAAATCCTGGCCAAAGTTAAGTGAACACGCACTATAGAAGCTCAATATTTATGTATTTGTGAGAGTTAAGTAGTTTGCCTGAAAAAGTATCCGTTAAATGGGGAGAGAGGTGCTTCGCTGGGGTGGTTAAACAGCTGAAATCTATTCAGCTGAGCGACAATAGAACAATGGTCCTGCACTCCCATATGAAAGGAGAATCTGAAGTGTTTTTCTACACCGCCATTTACTGGGCCGGTGATTTGATTGTTGAATTATCTTTAACGCCATGTTGTGGCTGAAGTCTATGTTGCAGTTCATAGGTCACTGCTATTGGGGGGAAATGAAAAGTGACATTTTATTCTTTTTCAAGAAAAAGGTGCCAGTTTTATTGTGGAACAGACGAAATATGATTTATATTTATATGAATTTTACATTGGGGGTTGTTCCCCTAGCCCCCGATGGAGGACAACAAACAAACAGCATAGAAAGGACATGTCCCACAGCCTTATTACAGATGGGGATTATTTTGAATAAAGCTTACACCAGATGCCAAAAATGCAGATTACTTATACATTTTTAAGGACACCGTTATTTGAAAGCTCTCGTTCACAATTGTGTGTCTGATAACCACCCTGAAATTTCCGAAGTCAGGAAGATGAGGTTCTTGAAATCTCTTGATATTTTTTCTATGGGTATGTTTGGATGAAACATTTCAATTGGTTTGGAATAATTTCCCTCTTACCACATACCAGTGTTTCTAGAGTCAGATTGACTGGATTTTGACATTTCAAGCATTTTTTTGAGATATTTAAATACCTTTATTTTGTATTTTCAAATATCTTTTTCTTAATTTGCACGATAAACCTCATATTGCATGAATATGTTATATTTATAACGTTTGTGTAAATGCATAGTAAAAAATGGTTTTGTTTATGTGTGTCTTCAGTGTTTCTATTATGTGTAAACATGTTAAAAATAGCTATTTTTAAACACAAAAACATGTCTTTGTTGAAATAGACGTTTTTATTCCGGGCAGTAGTAATTTCAATCTTTAAAACTGGGATGAGTACAAAGGCTAAGACGTCCACGGAAAATATAAAATTTTCACCGTTGGGGTTTTGAATTTTAGTTTAGGAAAATTCCATTTTATTTTTAACCTCATTCTTACCTATTCTTGAAAACCTCTTCAGCAAGGGGTGGCTACCACCCTCCGCGATTCCTTATTCAGCACCCGTTACTTAGAGTTTTGGTTTACCAATGAATAGCTCTTTTCTTCTTCCTTAACAGAAAACCAAAATGAGTAACCAACCACCTGTATAATTCACAATCGGGTAATGAAATCTTGACATAGATATGACAACGGTGTACAATGGGCCAAAATTCAATTGTACATCAAAGAAGTAAGGAATACCAGATTTGCAGATTAAATTCATAATTTACTTATGAAAAAAAAAACAAGGTCAGTGGAGGAAGTCATTCAGACAGATATTTTAAGTTAACATTTAGTATAGTCCTATACGAATATCAAAACAAAAATTTGACAAGGGGGCGCTTTGTTAGGTGGAGTGTATAATTACTGAAAAGTTTACCGTATGAATGACACAGGCCAATGGTCAATTGCCTGATTGCCAGGTTAATCGATAAGCTTTTGGGTTGCTTTGATCTGATTTATTTCAGAAAACTCTGGGGATAACCCCAAGAAATCCTCTACAGAAAGGGGGGCATATATTGTTCAGGGGCAAACTATATTAAATTGTGTTTAATTACAGTATGGCCTATGTTGTTTTCACTGTAAATTGGCGCATGTGCACAACATACTATTCCATGGGGAAAGAGGGAGCACAATTCCCCACAATCTGCCCCCCCCCTCCCCCGCCCCCCCGTTGAAACAAAATTGTGCGAAAGAAAGGGTCAGATGCTGTCAACTACAATCCGCGTGAATAGCAGTTTTTAATAGTACGCCCGGCCTCATACCCCCAAAATGAAGAATAGGGCACGTCGAGTCAGTTGACGCTTTATTCCGTTGTCATCTATGGAGCCGGACTATAAGGCTCCCAGAGATTTATATCTAATTGTACATGTTCAAATTTAGTTCCCACCTGTAATACCTTTTACATGCATTGACGGGTATGTCATCATTGAGATTGCACTGATAAGCATATTAATATAAAATCTTGAAGCCAACCATAACGCTTCAACCCCCCCCCACAATCAATGTTGGGCGGTCCTTAAAGAGTCATTTCAGTTAATGTTTCAACATGACTGGAAGGGAGGGCTGTAGTAAGAGTTTAACCATGACTAAAAAAATACAGCGTTCACTAAACGACGCTTTTTCTGCCATCGCAGTTTTGAATGGGGACATGTCACATGAAGGTTCACAGGGTAACTATAAGGTCACAAACACAATAGTGAGACTAACCAGGATCATTGATCAAGTGTCCTGAAAATGTTGACTTAATACACCCAAGCAATTTGATAATGCTAACCTCTTGGCCATGACTCTATATACCTGGCGACCCCACTCTGAGAGGGTAATTGTGGGGCACTCCCCAAGGCCATTACATGCAATGTCATGAAAATACCTATGTGCCTGTGGAAACTCAGTGTGTAATTATGTTTAGGCTTAACTTTTTACCACAAAGACAGGCGAATACCCACACTACCAAAGCATCATGTGTGCCCTCTTGCAGACGACACCAAAAGAAAATTTAAAGTCAAACTGCTAAGTAACCCTTATTATGACCCTTTACATTAACAAGGGTGTGTCAAATTCAATGTATTTTGGAATTAGGTATGTCGGCAGTGTCCTCGGGCGGGAAAGGGGGGATAAGTGGGAGAGATGAGGTTAAATGGGTAAGAGAGGGTAGGTAGGGAGAAAGGACGATAAGTTTTATGCGTACGTGGAGGTAAGATGAGACGAAGTGGTTGTGGTGCTGGTTTTGCTATAATTATTTTGTAATCGGTGGAGCAATTTGAATTGTAGTAATTTTACTGAAAATCTATTTTCAAGTGTGGCGTATGGAGATGTGTGTGTGTTGTGGGTGTGGTGCTGAGAGTGTGTGGCGATGTGTGTGTATGGTGATTTTGCTTGTTTACAATAAGTTTATTGAATGGGCCATCATAGTTATTATTTTGTATCTGACCAGTAATATAAAACACTAAATCGAGCTTAAAGAGCATGTTTTAAGGGTGCATTAGAGGTGGTTTAAAATTAAATCGTGGATCTTTAAAATTGTTGTATTTACATAGGGGGCAAAACCCAATGGTGATTTTTTTATAGTTTGCAAAGTAATACCAAAGTTTATGTATGACATAGATTTTTTTCTCCTGGGTTACTGCTTTTAAAATACGATGCTCCAATTTTAATACTATTTTAACGCAAAATGACAAAAATCGGGTTCATTATATGAGCATTCCCTCCAATATTATAATTGATGAAGATGAAAAAAATATTGCTACACTGCTCTATGAGGTTATTGCAACCATGTAAATATCAGTGTCAGACATAACAGAATAGCAGGTTACGTTTAAACACAATATGCCCTGTAATTCGCTAAGTGTTTTTTTAAAGATAGGGCAAAATATGGAATTTCTGTCTAGAAACACTGCTTCAGGTAGACTG
>JAMKCH010012296.1:0-55545 GCA_023653785.1 Ophioderma brevispina
ATAAAAATATGCCATAAAGAAGTGAAAAAACATTGTCTATATGTAGAAGTAAAATTTAAATACGGTGACCTAAGATTCGTTCGAGCACATCAAGTGCTATTTTGTTTCTGACTTGTACCACAGGCTCATTCTCTCTTGCTCTCTAACTGCCTAGATCAGCTTCCTTCCCAGCGTCAACTAGTGCTGAGTGGTCAGCAATTGTCCAGAAGTACGAGAGAAATTGCGGGAAAATGTTATCACTAGTTTTCGTTATTTTTCATATATTATGTCGAAAAAAGATGTGGCCCTGGGTGATTTCGTCTTGATTATGTCCCCCGGAGCGGGGTATAACCACCGCCATCATGATTTTATGATCATGTCCCTTAATACACAAATGTCATAAATCTCTTTTTGGTGCTCTCAAATATTACTACTCGCATTCCTAACCACCATTATTTTGGCATTTTTAGTAACATTAACAAAACATGCCTCCTACCGCGGCCATCTGGACACTTAAATGTTAAGCCCACTTCAGTAAGGTAGAACTTATTTCGCTTAGTCCTGGATAAAAAAATTCCTATCTATAAGAAAATACATAGCATTTTTTCATCAAACATGGCGGCCATTTGAAATAGGCATTACGCGCTAATGTGCAACTTTTCTAGCGGAAACCTACCTAATCTAGTCAGGGGGACACCCCCTTCAAGTTTATATCTTGGAAAATTAATCACCATGTGCCCGTTCCCCAAACTCGTGTCGGGCGTAACCCTAACTCATGCGTATGTCCTACACAACCGACCGTTTCATACGCAGTTACCAGTGCTTTGGGATAAATTAGTCCCCTCAGGCATGACATAGTAAATGCACGTAGATTTTACGAATGAGTTTCGGAACGGACCCCAGGTGGGTGCAACAAACTCGAAGTTTAAGGCCCATACAGAAACTAAACTGCTTTAGGACTGTTTTTTTGTAGCAAATCCCAAATTCAATTGTAAGGAATAGTGGCAATTGAAAGTTACATTCATGGATTAAATTCAGATATTTTATTGCCTATTTGGAGATGTGTTAACATATGGTTTTAAATGATCACTTATGCTTATTTTAGTTTACTAATATAATCACAAATTGTTTTTAAAGTTTAACACCCTCTTCTTCTTCCCAACTTGAGCCTTTTTTTTGTAACAACGGTTACCAGGGGTAACCACCCCTCGGGATTCAAAAAAAAGAACCTCAGTCTTACGATAACGGATTAGCTATGGTCCTCCTCCTTCCTTTGATATCAAACTAAGTACCAACATACCTGTTATAGCGTTGTGCATGACGTCATAGATCGAGTCCGCGAGTTGGCAAATTGACATTTTCCACAGCAAATTTTGCACTTAATAAGGTTTGCATATTATTGGATTAATGCGGTTTTCAGCTGTTAATGATGGCAATTGAACTAGTTTTTCATTAACATATGGAGTTTTAGAGCTATACTGTGCCCGAGTAAAATATGAGCTTACGCTATTTTCCTAATCAATTGTACTGGAAAACAGGTCATTGGACCAGAAAACAGGGGTCTTTTGACCAGAATCCTTGAAAATACTGACTTTATTCTGGCCCATTTTACCAGATATTTCAGTGATACTTGGACTAGAAAACAGTGTACAGTCATATTTGACGAGGCGCATTTTAAGAGTGACGGCCTAGTAGGTAAGCACACGGGCGTGGTTGGTGCGTCATATCCTACCAAAGACGAAATCCCAACTGCACACAGGTGGGACGAACTAACGCAATATTGGACGAAAATAAAGTGACTCCACCAATGACGAAAAAGCGGACAAATTTGGAAAAAATAATGCGCATTGACTAAAATGAAAGTTAACAAATACATGAATAAAATCACACATTTCCTGTAGTTTTAACTTTAAAATTTTTAAATTAAATGACCAAAAAGGTGTGAAGTTGAAAAAAATAGCTGGGCAAACGTCTCACCCATGAAAACTTTTGTAAATATCACTGTATAATGTTGGGAAATGTGCACGTATGTGATCAAATACAGGGTCCAAGGATGGTAAACTTCATATAAAAACGATCGCGTCTCAGTATAAAGTGGCGATACACGTGTGCATAGAGGTTGGTTTAAGGCTGCACGCTACGCATTCTCACCGCTCTAACATAATGTCCGACCTCTGAGAATTGATGTTCTTCCAAAAATCTTAGTCGTTTATCTTATACTCTGGCATTTTAAAGTTGAATACGCAATCTTGCTAAAGAGGTTATCGACCATATGATCCTATACAGAGTCTCTTCAAAGAGTTCTTTCGATTATGAATATCAATCCTCGATCTTTGAAGACAATCCAATGATATGTTATCTGAAGTGCCTCTCTAGGCTTCAGCAAAGGTTCACAGGTTAGCTTTCCCTGACTTTTTATAGATTCTATATTGCTTCCAGTGTATGAACCTTTTTTTATCACACTAGAATCGGGTTTACATGTTGAATCCCATTAACTTTTCAGTCCCTCTTTTACAAAATAATGGGACTCGATTTTTTACTTATGGCATATCATACTTTTAAAGGTAAAGGGGTGGTGTAGATGGGAAAAGTGTAAGATGTAATAGGGTGGTTACGAAAATTATGCTCCGATGTTACCGCACTTACAGGTCGGATTACAAATGCTGAGTGAGTTTTTTATTTCAATTCACCGCAATTACCGACTTATTTTTAGCCGGCATCGTATCAATAGATTTGCTTGCACTGACTGCTGAGGTGGTTCAAGAAATGGTGTTTACTTCATAAGCATTTGCATTTTGTCCACTATTTTCAATCCATCTACCTATTTCCTTCTCTATCCGTCTCTCTGTTTGTCTTTTTTCATTGTATTGTGATGCAACACCACGGAATCTTAGGTTTGCTAAAATTACCATTGTTTGTTTCATGTCACTTAACCTGTCCATTCAACCAGATTTATTTCATTAGATCACATTTACTACCTGGGTGTCGCCCTTCCGTTGAGCAAACAGAAACATCCCCAATTAATGCTCAAAACGCCAAACGCTTTCGCATGCAGATGGAACAACTGACCCTGAAAAAAAGTGTTTCATTTCTCGTAGTCCCCGTGCCGTTTAACATTGAATTTGTTGTGGACACAAATTGATTTAAAATTCCCTCGATAAAATATATCGCACAACCAGGCAATATAATACTTTTATGTCGAGGTTTTCTTTTTCGACCAGGAGCGACATTGCCTCCACACACCTCACAAGACCTTATTTAAGCAATATGGTCGATGCGCGAGCATCACCAAAAACTATATGTAGTTTATTTCCTGCCTCAGCTTAATACCCCTCATATGAATCCTTTCATATCGACGCTGTACAAATTCAAAATATTGAAATACATCGAAATATGATATCTACCGTGACCTATAAGTAGGACACTCCTTAATTCTTGTACTAACGTACTATTGACTCAAACCGTCAATAACCAATCCGTTTATTACGCCGTGAAAATTAATCTACTAGATAATCGATAACACGGTACCCCCTGTAAGGTCGAGCCTATACCTTTGTTAATTATAAACGCCTCAATTCATGTAACGGTACTTGGATCTTTTGCCAATCTGTTTTTATTTACTCGTGTCTGGTTTCTTATATTTTGGCTATTGCCGTCTTTTTCCGTATTATTTATTGTTAATGGCTTTTTGGACGTCAAATCGACGCATAAATAGACTGCATAAAAGAATATAGTTTGGATACAGAATACGTAAAGAAAACAAATGCGCTGCTTCCTTTCGGTCGATTTCCATATCTTTAAGTGGTTCTTACATGTTATGATTATAATACAAATTGATAAAATAACGGTAGAGTCCTGACTTTGTGATAACATTATCCAAATATTGCAGAATACTAAATGTTACCACTAAGGAAAAAGACCTACTTTCTTTCAAGTTTTCATTTCTGAGTAGCCGTGTGATATGGAATGCGTTGTCAATTTATATCTAAATGCTATTACAGTTGAAGGGATATTTGTAAGGAAAATACAATTGACAATGGTGGATTGCAACATCTGTTAACCCATCAAGGGTAAAACAGCAAATAACTTGTTATCGCGTAACCAGAATGATTATGCTGTAGGCATTTCGCCACTTTGACAGGTGGGATGCAAGAAGAAATATTGACTCAACAGATAAATGAATCAGGTATGTTGCTACGTCATACATTGCTTCACTGAGAAAAATACGAAAATACAAAACTAAAACTGTTTGAAAGTTATTTTATAATATCCTCTTCATAATAACAACCTGAATGTTTTAAAACAATGGCATTACGCATCTACCTTTACAGTTCTCTTTAGATCAAGGAATATCCTCCAACCACAACAGCACGCCATGTGCTCCTGTCTGCATAGCTGCATCCCAATCTGATGCACCAAATCCTGTATCTTGGCTCACCACGTAAACGAAACGGTGGTCTCCCAGGGTTCCTTCTCCCATGCTTAGGTGTTCACTGGAAGGGCTTGGCTACTTGTTAGCTCTAGACTATAACAATGCCCTGCAAAACGCGTCTTCATTTCTCTTGATTTTTTTGAGGGAGCTTGGGGAGATCCCTATATAACTTCTTGTTTGTAAGGTGTCGTTGCCAGGTAATGTTCAGTGCTGACATGAGCATTCTTGTGTAGCAGGTCAATTTTGGTGTTATGGTCCAAGCTTCACATCCATCGCGACAGTTGCTGAAAAGATTCTTAATTTAAAGTGTCTTGGGACAGCTGACCTTCAGATCTTATTTAATGAATTACAGGTTCTCCAGGCAGGCCGGCTTTGCGGACTTTGATATCTTTCTGTGTACTAAAAACAATCCAGCACCTACATACTGAAGTCTCATCCTCCTCCCACAGTGCCGTTGTTTGTTCATAATGTTAGTCATTTTTTAAAGTTAATGCCATTCCCGCCGCATTTTGTTATGGTGAGATCATATGAAGGGTTGACAATCAGAAAGACTTAACTCATCACTGAAACGAAATATTAACGAATGTTTTCATAATTAAAAATTCTTTTAAAAAAAAAAAAAAATTTTATATAATGTTTGCTTACAGTACCATACCGTATATGAGCTTTATGAGAGGTTTACATTTTTTTTTTTTTGATTAGGAATAGATTTGCTTGAGTAATAACATATTAAACATCACATTTCTCAAAAGCCGTATTACACAGATTCAAGAAATCTTTATTTTCTTTCAGTGCTGAGTTACGTCCTCTTATTGTCACCCTCATAATGGTAATCATAAAGATAAATGTACACCCAAATTGTTTGTATAACTCACACGGTTTTTAAAAATGTGTAATTTATAATTGTCCACAACTGGCCTGATGGGTTAATTAGTTTATTAGGCCGAATAGTCCAGTCGTACAAAATTGGGATGGACAACAGTAGTCATTAAGTTCTTGCCATTATCCTTCTGAAAAAGGTCTCTAATTTTTTTTTCCTCCTTTAAACTTCTCAGGAAACAAATTATTTTACGTTCGATGGCCTACATTATTCCAACCCATACTCTATCCAACAAATTAAAACTGTTGTTACAAACGATCTACGAAAGGGGGTACATAGGAGCTCTTTTTCCTGATTCTGCGTCCATTTGCAAGGATGCAACTTTGTTTGGCTCAAAATCAATTTATCTCCCCAGGTGTCGATGACTCATTACGCGTGAACGCTTTTCCGAGACCCTTTACATCTTGTCAGCGTGTTGTTGGTACGAGAACGTGATGTAGCACAAATATCATAGTAATTTACATACTCATGTATATTGGACAAGTAGACGTATTCAATGTTATCGGAGTGTCCAATAAACGGGTATTATTACATTCCGATCTATCCTGAAATGCCAGTAAATTTAAGGTCCTGGGACTGTCGTCAGGAGAGTCTATTCTGACGGAGTGATACTTTGGTGATGGTGGATCTTTCGTCTCAGAGGCTGTCAATCGTTTTCCTCTTTTAGATAGGATAATAAAATGTTACCTGAGGCTTCCGTTTACATCTCAACAGACCATATTGCACACGCGAGAGTACATGTATTGTGTATTAATCCGTCCAGCTTATGGATGTACTTAAGTGTCCTAAATGCCGACTATTAACCTAGGGGCAAATAGCTTAATAAGGATACTTACACCAGGCGGATAACCTGTCCAAGGACATCTCTAAAACAGTGCACGATTCGAAAGCACTTATTGTAGTTTAGCTTAAAGGGTACTTAGAATTTCTCTATGTCTGAGGCTTTGATGGGTAATTTTATCTCAAAACAGAGGCTGTTTCGTAACCTCAACTCCTGCACTACAGGAAATCCGAGAAGCGAAAAAGTAACAACTCATCGTTCTATGCCAATATTGTGCAGGGCCTGAAACTAAATTGTATATCATTTTATGCCATGTAGGGACATATTCTAAATTTGTTTTGCATTCCCGGCACTTAAAAATACAATCCACGCACCCTTTGCTAAAAATAAGCCTCTGAACCATGATGTAATCCTCATTAATCGAGTTAGCTTTTGTGCTTGGACGCATCATTTAGCATATCGATATCATGAAGGATGATCACCCGCTTAAGTAAATTATTGCTAATTATGACGTCTTGCAAACCGTTAAATTGTCCCATCACATAGCGCTTATTTTGTCGAAAATCCTATTCTGCACAGACCATGCGTCGGATCTTCTGCATTTGGAAGTATTTGCTGTTTTACAGAGTGACGTATTTTTGCGACTTTTTAAGTTCACATAGAATTGTTTCTATTTTCGTTTTCACGTGACGTTTTCGTGACGTTTTGGCGCAAATGCGTCCCTAACGACTTTTTCGCGACGTATTTGTTATTAACACGGTGTTGAATTGCTATTTGTCGTTTCATATTGAATATAATTTTTTTCGGGATGATCTAACTACATTGAAAGTTGATTAGTGAATATGTTTGAATTTTAACTTATTTTGCGATTTTCCCCTAGGTTTTTAATTGACATATATGTTTTTAATTAACAGTAAAAGACGTGAGTAGATTCGTTTCTGAAGCATAATTCAACCGGCGACATTTTTGGATTGCGAGACCGTAGTGTTCTAACTCACTGATCTATTCGGTTTTCCCATCTTCTCTTCTTCAGTTACTAAAATTTATGGGATTGCTGGATTGCATGTTTTATAAAACAATAAACCACTCCGTCACTATTGGGCCCATGCTATGCATATATCTTCGTAGATAATGTACAACACCTAGCATATTTTTCAGAACATCAACCACGTCCGTCATAACTGCCTGCATCATACATCTCGTAAATTAATTTACAAAATCCTACCCTATTTTTTCCGACTGTTTACGGCAAATTTCAACTTTTGTGTTGATTAGTCCATGTGCAAATCGATAACCCTTGTTATGATTATAATATTAGCTGTATTTTTTCTCTATTAATTTTGGAGATGTCTCACAGGAGAAAATATCTCATTTCGTCATGCAAGAGAAAAATTGAATTCCTCTACTGCTATATTGAGATCAGGGCAGGTGTTGGTGACAGTTTGCAGACAAGCTACTATAGTCGAACATAGGTAGTTCCCCCCGTTATGTCATTAATGTGAGATGATAAAATGCCTCGGATTAAATTGTGTGTGATCCCGTATCTATGTTATGTATGAATATGATGGTAATTGTGCTAATTATTGGTAATGGGAAAACCTAGTTTAAAATTAATTTAAGCGATGATTTTGCAATAGAATAAGGCCATTGTTAAAATTTGAATCTGCATAAATTGGTGATCAGTGCATATAATAGTGTCCAGGACTTTCAATGCCAAAGGATCCTCTTGAAGAGTTTTTGGAATCTAAACTTTGATTCCAGTTTGTGGTCAAAAGTGACATTTGCGACAGACGGACTTTAGGTGGCAACACTTGCATGGTACATTGCGGAATATTGAAGTTGTCGAGGGACAACCCCGTCCATCTTAAACTGCTGGACAAAGTAATCATCAGCACTGAGAAGATTCCCGTGGATTTATATCACTTACCTGAGTCTTTGCTGTAGGACATAATATGTCGCATCTTAACGCTTCTAATAATTCTAAACTTCACACAACAAATCTACTTTTAAAACCCTCTCAGTGATTAAATGAGAGTAGCATAATAACACTTCCAGCGAGTTGGGATTCAAGACTGCTACTGGAGCAAGGCGAATATTGTTGATATTGACAAAAAAAAAAAAAGCCAAAATCCTTTCAAGATGAACGGAGTGACAATGAATGCTGAATCCAAGATGAGATCCATATATAGCAATTTAACTCCTATTTTTTCCTGGGATGCGTAGACAAATCCTAGTCAGACCGGTGACACATCTTGTCGATTAAAACTGAAGCGATTCAATCGAGATTCCATATAATCAGGGACGGCATCTCGTTTGGGGGTCGACTATAATTACAAGATATCAATTATCTGTGTTCGCACTCTTTTTTTTTTTTTCGCAGGTATTATAACTGTGGGGTACCATAAAACCTCCTTTTCTAATGTATGCGGTTTGATTGTACAAGTGTGAACAACTTGCATGTGTGGTTGATAGGTATAAATATTAAGCAAGGATATAGTCACTTCATTTGTCCATTCGATATGTTTGAGTCAAATCATTAACCCTCGTCACCGAAGGGGGGGTGGTTACCACCCCCTTCAGTTTTTTCCCCTCGGCTGTGCTAAAACCTAACCTTTTTGGTGCCATTATTTAATGTAATTGTCAATGACATTTTTCTGCTCCTTTTCATCCAAAAACAAACATCCACCGGGGTAATATGTAATACAGTGTTATCCCAAAGTGATGGGATAGGGGGGTGGCAACCCCCCCCCCCCCTTGGAAGAACAAGTACCAACATACCTAACACAGCACAGGGAACATCACAGACACTTTGATTTTGGACCAATACTAGCTAAGGTCCTCCTCCTTCCATTGATATCCAAAATCATCCCAACATGCCTATCATTACGTCACATGACGTCATTAAGTTCGCGTGTCAGCAACTGCCATTTCCATAGACAACCACATTGACAATTTAATTTTTTCGCCAAAAAGGTAGGAAATCAGATTTTCATGCGGTTTTTGACTCTACTTACTTGATGGGAAATGATAGTGTTTATATAATGACAGCATTTAGAGGCTTATAAGCAGGTTGTTTGAGACTGCTAAAATTGTGAAATATCAATTTTCCCCCGATAGTTCATTATTTTCTACTTTCCTCCCTTCCTCAACATATGACTTCATGGTGACGTCCATAATGGGGATGTTGGTACTTATTTTGGTACAATAGAAAGAAGAAACTCTAATGCTAATCTTTGGTACCAATTTTTACAGGAAGCGAGTGTTCAGTACAACGAAATCACAGGGGTGGTACCGACACCCCCCCCCCCCCTTCTGGGAGTTTGTTACCAAAAAATGGCTCAGGTAGACGAGGTTAAGGATGAATGACAAAATATGCCGTACTACCCGAAAGGCGTCAACAGTGGGCATTATTTCCTCATCCCTCCCCCCCCCCCTTCTGAGTTTTGGTTACAAAAAAAAATGGCTCAGGTAGACGAGGGTTTAAATGAATGAAAAATATATGCTACCGTATCCGAAATGCGTCCAACGAGGGCATTATTTTCCTCTTTTATAAACCGAAGTCCCAATATGAGTTACTTGCTTCTAGGCAAATTTTTTTCAAGCGTTGTCATTTGCCGAATCCCAATGAACCTTCGAACTGAAAATATTTAAGCGTTTTGCTTTTGGGGCTGCAACTTTGAAAACGATTTTTTTTTTCATTTCTTATTCAGTGTGCATATTATAGAATTCACCGTCTAATGATGAAGAGAGCATGTATGATTTCTAATGAAAATCCAACCAGAACAGATCAATAACCAAGCAAGATCCGAAAACAAAGAGATGAGGATATTTTTTAAAAGATGCCAAAAGGTATATATTTCGGAAGGAAAAAAAAAACTATGTAGAGTTACCTTTGAAATCAAAGGCTTGTATGTGCACAATTAATTTCTCATCGGAACGTGTCTGCGATAGTGCCACGGGATAATCGTGGACTGTCATGTATTAGGATATCTAATTGTGTCTTTCCTTGAGTCAGAGCCAGGGACTAAAGATATGGCATGTTTTGATGGGAATCTCTGAAGACAAATGCAGTATTGCACCTACGACATGTTGCGCTCAAACAAACAAGGGTGTTGGCTATTGATCTGAGGGCACATGTGGTACAGTGCGATCAGCGCTCGGCACGCACGCCAAAGGTTGTGGGTCGAGCCCCCGCTGGGGCCCAATGGTTGTGCCCTTGAGTAAGGAGCTTTACATCAATTCTCCTCTCTACCCAGGTGTTAAATGTACCGGCATTATTCAATGACTGGGAAGGTAACAGGACCGCTGTAGATGAGGGGTGGCGATCCCCTACAGCAAATTATATGGTGGAGGATGGCCCAATCGCTTCGAAAGAGAGCTGGGCAATCTGTTCCTGTGTACACAGTTCCGTCCCTTTACATTACTTTTTACGTGGGATCAACCCCAAAGTAAGGGCTGCATAGTTCAGTTAGTAGAGCACTGTCTTCAGCTAATCTTTACTCATGTCCTAATTTATATAATCCCTAACGTCCCTTAAGGGGGGATCTACTGCCAATTTTACATGAATTATAATGTCCATGCCTTGTTAGTTTGCGCATTGAAGTTATCAAATAATATATCAAAATGAATCCATTGGAAGTACGTTATAAATTTGTTTTTTTTTTTGTTTCACGCATAGGTTCGATTGCATATGCAAATGCTAAATATGGAAATCCCCCACGCAAAATTCACCCATTTGTTTTTAAAAGTTTAGTATTTATAAAAGTTTATATTTTAGATTTGTTTATATGGCAAAATCTGTGATCCTATGGAAGGATTTTTTATTTGTGGACCATCCACGTTTGCCATGACCACCGAACAGATCGAAAAGTTCATATTTTGTGCTGGTAAAACTTGACAAGCTCATATTTCAGAAAGACTTCTCCACAATGGCTCCATAGGATTCACAGAACTTAACAAGATTTCATTTGTGCCAATTTTCATGACTGTTAAAAACAAAAAACCTTGGTTTTAGGTGTGATTTTAAAACCTACCTGGCGAAATCACATTTTGAGATAATCGCAATCCAAATAAAGAAATACAATTACAAAATAAGACCTTCGTGAACGAAAATATTCAGAACTTGAAAGGAATTTCGATTTTAATCAAATTTGTGGCAATGAAAGCCTCAAATTCCAAAATCTCATTTTCTTTAAAACACAAAGATATATTTTGGGGTAGATCCCACCTAATCGCTTCAAAACCACCTGACCAAAAAAATCAACGGAGCGGAACCCCTGCCTTGGTTTGTGGGAAATTGCTCCTAATCTGACAACAATACCGCTCCCTCACGTTTTGAGGTATCGTCAGATTGTCCTCTGGGATCTCTAGAGAGCATTTCCTCAGTGTGTGACTGTGACCCTAATATTTGTTACTGTGCTTAGGATCAACGGCCTTTACCAAATTTGGTTGTCATAGGGTGATCATCTGTGTTCCACTTCTTCGGCTCTAATTTAAGCACAGAAAAAAGAACTTCCACAACCACACTAATAAACTGACTTGATAAGTTGTAGATCACGAGCAATCAAGACTGAAGCGCCTAGATTTTAATATTACTGTAATTTATGAACCTATCTCAGAATCATTAAATGCGACTAGAGATATTGCGTATTGGTTGGGATGATTTATGCGATGTAGATGGACTTTGCACTTCGCATCGATCAAAGTATCTACAACCTCAAATTACTAAATATACCGGAAAATGAAGAATTTTAAAAAGTGCCTTACATGTTTGACAGATGGGAGAGTATCATTTGTGTTTACTATGTTGGATCAGGTCCTGAAACAGGAATGAAGAAGCCAAACTATTGCGCAAAATGTCCTAATGCGTTATGAAGATTATATCCATGTCTTACCATACATGTCTGTGTCTAACCGAAATTTGTGCCAATATAGGTATGTTCCGTTTTTGAAAATGCACAATTTAAGAAAGAGGTGAATGGTTTCTAATTAAGGGACAGTCATCAGATCAGTATTTGTATCGAATCTGATATGGTTTTGATTCCAATATGTAAAGAAATTTGTTTTAACTGCTTGCAAAATCAAACCTCTATCATGTGATGGTTCTTTTACTGGTTTCATTATTTTGATATCTCTAACATCTTATATCCCATAATTGATATTAGTATTGCATCTCTCCTTACATTTATGCATAGGTATACAATTCAACAAATCATTATGCAAAACTATCCATTATACAACAATCTATGGCTCGATATTATATGACAAAACAAAACCAATGTTCTAAAAAACATGTCTTAATGGTATTTGTTTGTACTTGAAATCACTACAATAATTCACAAGAAATGGTAATTATTTTTTTGTAATAATTATAATAATGCATTGCATTCATTAATGTGCATATTTCAATGGATTTTGGTTAAAGAAGACGTCACTTATTTTATTTCAGTCTTCGGTTGGTTAGGTTTGACATTTCAAACTCAAAAACAACATACGAATCTGTTAGTCTATGCTATCACTATTTTCCTACAAATTGTGTGAGAATCTTATTCAGGGTGGGGCTCAAAGTTTTAGTCATGGCTGGATGACCTGCCCCGATACCATTGTAAGAAAAGTGGTATAGTCCATTTTGTTTAGAAACAAACAATGCTTTTGTAAACTCCGTTAACGATCGGCCATGGACCTTTGCAGACAGACAAAAGAAAGCGTCGAAAAACACAGATGCGGAGTTACCAGACATGGTAAAACCCAGCGTTTATTGCAATTGCGATCATGGTTGCCGCTTACTACCGCGGGCAAAGTAAGTAGGCACTGAAAAACTGGCGGAATGTCGCTTGTCAGATATTTTTTTTTCAATCAACTGAAACCAGCGCTGCACGAACGTGCAACACCATTTGACAACGCAGGGCTTGCCACAATAACTTGAAGTGGATAAATATTTCCCTCCGCTGTCATAAAGAAAAATTAGTGGCTACGAGCCACCACTATCCAATGAACTACATGGTTAGAAGGAAAAAGGCAACACTATTTCCCAGAGGTACTGCCTACGGAACTATCACCCGACAAGAAGGGTGAGGGGTGATAGGCCCGTAGCCAGTACAAGAGAAAATAGTGTGCCATTTCCCGATATAACCCATGTATAATTTGTTTTAATTACACCTCACTGTACTTTGCTCTGGGGACGAGGTTGTAGGAACCAGTTCAATCTATTTCCCTAAGGACATACACTCGTAAGGAATGGAACAGCCATGCAATAGCTGATTATGTTCATGAATATTCATGAGGTTAATAATAGCCTTAAACGCTGATACAATGCCATGTAATTTTAAATAGGCCTATGTTGATAATGAGAAGTCCAGGTATATCGACCCATGTATGGGACAATACAAAATTTGCAAGTTAATACTCAAAATTGAAAGCCAAACGATATTTATCGTTTAACTAGGAATAGTTTGATGGGCAATTACCGCATAAATTTTGACTTTTTTTTTTCGATTTGATCGCTGATAGTTCTTTAAAACGCGAGTGCTGACCTAAAAGTAGGATTAAATACTAATGTATTTTTTTCTTCTGAATGGTCTTTCACCGGCTGGGAAACCAACCTGGGGTACTTGTTGTTTCCCGTGTCATATATCAGTGTCCGTTGGACTGTAGTTGCCTAACCACCCATCGTCTATTGTGTTCTCCATTGAGTCGTATGCATCATTTGTTTTCAGCACTGTACCCAAATGCCTCGTCTACAAGGTCCACAGCTTAATCGACCTGTTACTATGGTAGCTAGGACACACTCTCTTTGGGGAGAGCACTCGCCTTTTTCTTGTTACATCCTTTGAACACCCAGGTTGTTGAAAGCGATATAGTCCCGGTTGGAGCCATGTCCCGGTCTCCATAGACGATAACGGAATAAAAGCGTGAAACTAATTTTGCTTACAGGAGTCAACTGAATCGATTGCCCTATTGTTCACCCATTGTTTCCCAGACTATGAGTAACGGCCGCCAAGTTCTTTCTACAAACACACCGGCCTTGCGTTGCGCCCGCACAGATATAACTTTCAAGAATACACCCTGCATTCCAGTATAAAAGAGTGTCACTCAAATGGGATGTATGGTTATCCATTGTATACATAAAATGTTAATAGGATTCCGTTGCGTCTAGAATACCCGGGCACGTTTTCAATCTTTGTGAAAGTTATAGTTCTCACGTCTCTAAATACAGAACCCATGGGGTCTCCCTCATCCCAATTCGTGTATATCTCGGCTACAAAATTGGCCGATCATACTCGAGAACGTTTTTGTAATGGCGAAAGACAAATGTCATTTTATTGCAGTACCATCTCTAATCATCTACGTAAATTCTACAATGGTCCGACGTATGTAAATCATTTCTTAAATTACACCTTCCACCCAGGCAGGGGCCTCTTTTCTCAATATCCTCCTTTTGGCCAGTATGAAAGGCGACAAGTGTCCAACACTGAACAGGTGCATGTGCTATTTACAAGAATATGACCACTAAATCTAGTTCCCGCCACCCATATGAAGACCACCTGAACGCCATCATTATGCGTTTTCTATTTGCTCTTTGCATTCATTGCTTAGTATAACGAAGCGCAACATCAAACCACACGAGATATCCTGCGCATGGTGTCTTTCAATAATGCCCGTTACTTTAAGCATACAAAACAACTTCTACCCGGATCTAACACACCATAGAAATTTATTTCGAATACAAAGGTCCTCAGAAGTAGTAAGATTTTGTGTTTGGCTAGGTAAATGTTACTGTTGCCCGTATATAAAAGCTTACATGTGTCGTATCCGTGCTTATTATTATTGGAAAATTTTAAACAAACAACACCACTAACAATACACTCAGAGCCGAATGTTGCAAATGTTGCGCACTTCCCTGGCCATTATCTAAGTAAAGCAAAAATATATACTTATATTTATGGTCACGTTTAATTTAATAAAGTGAGCCCCTGCTTTTTTTAGCAAGCCAAAAAATCTAAATTGAAAAAGAGTCAATTTTTGAAAAATACATTCCTGGCTATTTTATTGCATATTTGATGTGTTTAAACATATGTTTTAAATGATCACGTTATGCTTATTATTAGTTTTACGAATATACTAACATATTGTTTTTTAAATCGTTTTAACCCCTTCTTCCCACTTGACCTTTTGTAACACGGTTTACCAGGGGGGTACCACCCCGAATCAATCAAGAACCCACGGCTACGATAGCGATCGCTATGGTCCCCCCCTTCCATTGGATATCAAAATAATACCAACCTACATGGTAAAGCGTTTGTACCTGACGTCATATTCCGCGAGGATGACAACTTGACTTTTCGCACAGAAATTTTACATAATTAGGTTTTGCATAATTGGATTATCATGCTGGTTTCAGCTGTTTAATGATTCGCAATTGACTACCACTATGGAGTTTAGAGCTATACAGTGCCGATAAAATTATGATCTACCGCGTTTTTTCTAGTCAAATTTGTGAGCTGGAAAAAGGTCACTATGACCAAAAATCAGGTCTTGTGAACCAAATCTGGAAACTATGACTTATTCTGGCCAATTTTTACTCCAAGCTATTTCAGTGATTTGACCAGAAAACAATGTAAAGTCATTTGACGAGGCATTTAAGAGTGAAGAAAAAGGCCTATGTAGGTAAGCACGGCGTGTTTGTGCTTCATATTTGACCAAAGACCAAAACCACTGCACACAGGTATGACGCTTAAGCAATATGGGACGAAAATAAGTGACCACATGACGAAAATAAGTGGACAAAATTTGGAAAAAAAAATAAATCCCATTGCGCTAAAGAAAGTTAACAAATACATGCCTATAATCGGGACGAATTTTAATATTACGATATTTAAATTAATGAACAAATGTTTGAAATAGCTGGCCAACGCTAACATAGAACTTGTTTTTCACTGTACGGAAATTCACTAGATCTCCTTCTGAAATCATTTATTGGCGATACTCTTTGCATAGAGGTTGGTTAACTACGATTTGACGAATCCTTTTCCGTCTGTAAATTTGTATCAAATTCTTAGTCGTTCGTTAGCTATGAGTCGGTTCATTTGTAAGTTGTTAGCAATATCTCTAAAAGAGGTTAATCGACCCATCGGGTCACGAATCAAGACGTTTCTTCCGAAAGAGTTTCTTCGATTATGAATATTAATCCTCGATCTTTGAAGAATCCATGATATGTGATATGCTGCACAGGTTCACAGGTTAGCTTTCCTGACTGTTTTATAGATTCTAAATATAGCTCCATTGTAATGAACCTTTTAATCACCCAGTTGACAATCACCATTAAGTTTCAGTACGCTCTGTTTTTACACATAATGGTAATCGATATTTATGTATGTATTTGCTATGATACTTTAAAGATAAGGGTGGTGTAGATGATGAACAGTAAAGAGGTAATGAGTGGTACGGAATTATGCTCCTATGTTACCGCACTTACAGTCGGGATTACAGGATTTGAGTTGTTTAATATTCAATTCACCGCCATTTACGTACCTTATTTTTTACGACTCTTTATCATAAATTGCTTGCACTGACTGCTTAGGTGGTTTTCAAGTAATGGTGCTACTTCATAACAATTTGCATTTGTACCAACTAATTTCAATCCATCTACCTATCTCTTCTCTAGCCGTTTCTCTGTTTGTCTGCCTTTCTCTCTTTGATTTATGATTATTCCCCGACAGATTCCTTGATTTGATTGCATATGAGCGCATGCAATACGTTGGTAGTGGTGTGTTTGTGTGAGTCTGAGCGTCGCTCTATGGTAAAAATTTATAACCATGCAGCACTAAACACTTATACCATCGTGACTTAGTATTTTCATGCACGCACCAAGGACCAATCAAACAGTGCGCTTCTTTATTATAGTGTATGTTAACCTTAGATTTATGTATTGATCACATTTACTGTGTGGTCCTTCCGTTGAGCAAACAGCAACATAGCCAATTAATGCTCAAAACTCAAACGCTTTCGATGCAGATGAACACGACCCTGAATAGTTTCATTCTCGTAGTACCCGTTGCCTTTAACATGATTTGGTTTGACCAATTAATTTAAAATTCCCTCGATAAATCTATCGCAACAACCAGGCAAATATACTTTAGCGAGGTTTCCTTTTCCGACCAGGAGCGACATTGCTCCAACAACCCTCACAAAAAGACCCTTTATTAAGCATATGGTCGAGAGATGTCAGAGCAGCATCACCAAAAACTTATATTTACTTATGTCTGCGTCACCTAATACACTCTATATGAGACTTCATAATCGAACCTCAAAACCAATATCTACCGACTATACGTAACACTACCTGATTCCCTGAACTCCAGTACCTATTGACTCAAACCGCAAACCAATTCATTTTATCCGCTCCGTGAAAATCTAATCTACTAGATAATCGATAAAACACGGTACCAGTGTAAGTCGAACATAACGTCTGATTAGCAACGTGCACCGTCATCAATTTTAATGTCTTGGAATATTGGCATCTATCATTTACTTTTGTCTACTTTCTTATATTTGCCTATTTCCGATCTTTTAGTATTATTTATTTGTTATGTAGGCTTTGACATTCACCCGACGCAGAATAGAACATAAATGATTTAGTGCACTTGGATACAGAATACGTAAAGAAAACAAATGCGCTCTTCCCTCCTTTCGGTCATTTCCGTATCTTTATGGTTCTTACATGTTATGATTATAATACAAATTGATAAAATCATGGTAGAGTCCTGACTTGTGATAACATTACCAAATATGCAGAATACTAAATGTACCACTGTAGGAAAATCCCTACTTTCGTTCATAATTTCATTCTGACATATGCCCTTGTAGATGGAATGCGTCGTCATTTATATCTAAATGCTGTTGCATTTTCAGGGATTTTGTAAGGAAAACAGTTGACAATTGTGAATTGCAACGTCTGTTAGAACCACCCATCAAGGGGTAACAAACAGCAAATCACTTGTTATCGCGTAACCAGAATGATTATGCTGTAGGCATTTCGCCACTTGACACAGGTGGGATGGCAAGAGAAAGGTGGACTCAACGATAAATGAATCTGGTTATTTGCTACGTCTTCATTGCTTTCCCTGGAAAATAGGAAAATCTAAACTATAAAAGTTATTTTTTATAATTCCTCTTTATAACAACAACCTAAATGTTGTAAACAATGGCATTATGCATCTATCTTTACAGTTCTCATTGTAGAACACCACATAATCCTGCTTGCTTACTTTTTAAGTCGAGGAGGGGTCTCCTCGACCACAACAGCCGCCATTCCCCTGTCCCGCATCGCTACAACAACACCAAATCTGAGATGCAACCAGTCTGTATCTTGGCTTAGCACGTAACATAACTGAACGTGGTCTCTCGGGTTCCTTCTCCATGCGTAGGTTTTCATTGGAATACTTGGCTACCTTTAGCTTATAAACAAAGCCCGTAAACGTGTCTTTCTTATCTCTGATTTTGTGAGGGCAGCCTGGGGCGATCCTAATACAACTCGTTCGTAAGTGTCGTTGCACTAATGGTTTAAGTGCTGATCTGAGCATTCTTGTGTAGCATCCATCGAGTTCCTTGGTCATGTTACTGTTTTGGTCCAGCTTCACATCCATCGACAGTTGCTGCAAAGATTCTCAATTTAAAGTGTCTTGAGAAGCCGATATCTTATTTACGAGTTACAATTCCTCCATGCAGCTGCTTTGCGGACATTTATATCTTTCTCTTTGTACTAAACATCCAACACCAAATACTTGAAGTTCATCAACCTCCTCCAGCACAGTGCCGTTTTTTGTTATTATGGTAACATTTTGAAGGTTAAATTCAATTCCAACCAAAACATTTTGTTATGTGAGGATCAAATGGCATGATCATAAAATGTACACACAAATTGTTTTTGTAATCACAAGGTTTTTAAAATGTGTGCCTTATAATTTTCCACACTGTCCTGTTGGTTTCATTTAGTTATTAGCCGAATAGAAAGTCGATTGCAAAATTGGTGACACATTAGTCAAAACGTATTGGCCATTATCATTCTGAAAAGGTCTATATATTTCCTCTTAAAAATTCTAACAGGAAACAAATTATGTTGAGTTATGGCTTACAGTACCACTAACCCCAGACACTAAGGCCAACATTAACCTTTGTTGTTCACAGAACTACGAAGGGTACATATTGAACCTTTCCTGATTCTGTGTCATTTTGCAAGATGGCAATTGTTTGAAATACATCGAAATTGATATCTACTGACTATAAGTAAACACTCTTGAATTCCTGTACTACAGTAACTATTGACTCAAACCGTCAAATAACCAATTCAGTTTATTACGCCGTGAAAATCTAATATACTAGATAATCGATAAACACGGTACCACTGTAAGGTCGAACCTATAACTTCTGATTATAAACGCTGACCGTCATCAATTTTAATGTACTTGGAATATTGGCAATCTATTTAATTTACTTGTGTCTATTTCTTATATTTGCCTATTTCCGATCTTTTTAAGTATTATTTATTGTTAAGTGGCTTTTGACATTCAACTCGACGCAGAAATAGAACATTAAAATGATTTGGTTGGATACAGAATACGTAAAGAAAACAAATGCGCTGCTTCCTTACGGTCGATTTCCGTATCTGTAAGTGGTTCTTACATTTTATGATTATAATACAAATTGATAAAATAACGGTAGAGTCCTGACTTTGTGATAACATTATCCAAATATTGCAGAATACTAAATGTTACCACTAAGGAAAAAGACCTACTTTCTTTCAAGTTTTCATTTCTGAGTAGCCGTGTGATATGGAATGCGTTGTCAATTTATATCTAAATGCTATTACAGTTGAAGGGATATTTGTAAGGAAAATACAATTGACAATGGTGGATTGCAACATCTGTTAACCCATCAAGGGTAAAACAGCAAATAACTTGTTATCGCGTAACCAGAATGATTATGCTGTAGGCATTTCGCCACTTTGACAGGTGGGATGCAAGAAGAAATATTGACTCAACAGATAAATGAATCAGGTATGTTGCTACGTCATACATTGCTTCACTGAGAAAAATACGAAAATACAAAACTAAAACTGTTTGAAAGTTATTTTATAATATCCTCTTCATAATAACAACCTGAATGTTTTAAAACAATGGCATTACGCATCTACCTTTACAGTTCTCTTTAGATCAAGGAATATCCTCCAACCACAACAGCACGCCATGTGCTCCTGTCTGCATAGCTGCATCCCAATCTGATGCACCAAATCCTGTATCTTGGCTCACCACGTAAACGAAACGGTGGTCTCCCAGGGTTCCTTCTCCCATGCTTAGGTGTTCACTGGAAGGGCTTGGCTACTTGTTAGCTCTAGACTATAACAATGCCCTGCAAAACGCGTCTTCATTTCTCTTGATTTTTTTGAGGGAGCTTGGGGAGATCCCTATATAACTTCTTGTTTGTAAGGTGTCGTTGCCAGGTAATGTTCAGTGCTGACATGAGCATTCTTGTGTAGCAGGTCAATTTTGGTGTTATGGTCCAAGCTTCACATCCATCGCGACAGTTGCTGAAAAGATTCTTAATTTAAAGTGTCTTGGGACAGCTGACCTTCAGATCTTATTTAATGAATTACAGGTTCTCCAGGCAGCGGCTTTGCGGACTTTGATATCTTTCTGTGTACTAAACATCCAAGCACCTAAATACTTGAAGTCATCAACCTCCTCCAGCACAGTGCCGTTGTTTGTTATTATGGTAGCATTTTGAAGGTTAAATGACAATGCCAGCCGCATTTTGTTATGTGAGATCATAATGGTAATCATAAAGATAAAATGTACACCTAATTGTTTGTATAATCACAAGGTTTTTTAAATTGTGTGATTTATAATTTTCCACAACTGGCCTGATTGGTAAATTAGTTATTAGGCCGAATAGGACAGTCGTACAAAATTGGATGACACAGTAGTCATAGAAGTTATTGGTCATTATCATTCTGAAAAAGGTCTATATGTTTCCTCCTTTAAAATTCTAGGGAAACAAATTATTTTGAGTTATGGCCTACATTACCACAACCCATAACTCTAAGGCCAACAATTAAAACTTGTTGTTACACAAAGAACTACGAAAGGGGGTACATATGGAGCTCTTTCCTGATTTCTGCGTCATTTTGCAAGGATGGCACTTGTTTGGCTCAAAATCAAATTTAGCTCCCCAGGTAGTCGATGACTCATTACGCGTGAACGCTTTTCCGAGACCCTTTACATCTTGTGCAGCGTGTTTGTTGGTACGGGAACTGTGATGTAGCACAAATATACATAGTTAGATTACATACTCATGTATATTGGACAAGTAGACGTATTCAATGTATCGGGGTGTCCAATAAACGGGTATTATTACATGCGATAGTAGTCTGAAATGCAGTAAATTTAAAGGTCATGGGAAATTACTCAGGAGATGTCTATTCTGACGGAGTGTTACTTTGGTGATGGTGGATCTTTCGTCTCAGGGGCTGTCAAAGCGTTTTCCTCTTTTAAGAGAGGATAATAAAATGTTACCTGAGGCTTCCGTTTACATCTCAACAGACACATATATACACACGCGTGGAGTACATGTATATGTTTATTAATCCTCCAGCTCTATGATGTACTTAAGGTGTCTAAATGTCCGACTATTACCTATGCAAATATGCTTAATAAAGGGTAACTTACGACCAGGCGGATAACCTGTCCAAGGACAAATCTCTAACAGTGCAAACGATTCGAAAAGCACTTAGTTGTAGTTTTGCTTAAAGGTACTTAGACTTGCTTATGTCTGGGCATTGATGTATAATTTTATCTCAAAACAGAGGCGCTGTTTCGTAACCTCAAACGCCTGCACTTGACAGTAGATCCTAGAAGCGAAGAAGTAGGCCTACCAACTCTATGTAAAATTAAACTAAATTGTATATCATTTGATGCCATGTAGGACATATTCTAAATTTGTTTTGCGTTCGGCACTTAAAATACAATCCACCCTTGTGCCAAAAATAAGCCTCTGAACCATGATTGTATGTATCCTCATTCATCGATTCGCTTTTGTGATTGGACACATCATTTAGCATATCGATATTATGAAAGTTCGTTCACTGTTAAAGGTGCTTGTTCCGATTTATGTCTAATGTGTTCTCTACTTAATATAAGCGCCTGGCACTTGCACATACGCCCCATCAAGTACCGTGGGAAACAAACTTGCGGTTTTTATGGTGGAAGCAATAATGCACATTGCAAAGCCCTATTCAATACTGTGCTAATATTGATGGTTAACCATTAATTCGTCGGTTTGTTTGTTTATATCCTGGGAATGAATAATAATAATAATATTTAATTCTTATAACGCGCGACAAATCCACCGAAGTGCCCAGGGCGCCGCTGTGGAGCGCCTTAGGCTGCTACAACACAACAAGTATATCCAGAAACGACAAGGAAGGTATTTATGGTAAGAAGTCCGATTTTAGATGCAGGAGGAAACCGAAGTACTCGGAGAAAACCTGCGAGGACGGGTATGGATCGGCAACCAAATTCACGTACGACACAGGCTCCACAGGGGATTGAACCCGGGCCGCATTGGTGAAAGGCGAGTGGATAAGCCACTACACTAGCTCGCCCTCCCATGAAATGGATTTGACGGCTCAAATTTCAGAACAACAATGGGAAAAATACGACCTTTCATCTGATATCAAAATCGATACTACTTCCGGGTAAATCGGGGGGGTCCCAAAGAAAATCGGAACACGCACCTTTAAAGGAGGATCAACCGATTTAAGTATAATTATGACTAATTATGAGGTATTTGCAAAACTTTAAATTGTCCGCATCACATAACGACGTATTTGTCGAAATTTTATTCTGCATAGCCCCATGGCGTCGAATCTGCATTTGGAAGTATTTGTCGTTTCACATAGTGACGTATTTTTGCGACGTATTTTAAGTTCACGATATAATTGTTATTTTGTCGCGACGTATTTCTTATTTACGCGTTAAAATTGCTATTTTGTCGTTTTCACATAGTGACGTATTTTATTGACTTTCATTTATTGTTTTGGATATCTAAATAATTTTGGAAGTTGATTAGTTAAATATATTTGAAATGAAACTTATTTTAGCGATTTTCCACTAGGTAATAATTGAAATATATGTTTTAATTAACAGTATGGAGCAAAGTAAAATCGCAAAATCTTCAAAGACGGTTTTTCTCGAAGTCCACATTTTGCAAATACGTCATCAGTACGTTACTCGGCCGACGGCCAGTGTTCTATCAACTAAGGTATTCGGTTTTCCCATCTTCTCTTCTTGAGTTTACTAAATTTTCATGGGATTGCACGTTTATTTGATGTATTTCAGGTTCAGAAACAATATGTTCAGGACAATAAACCACGTTCGTTCATAACTGCCATACTATGCATACATCTCGTAGTTCTTAATGTTTATAACAGATTAATGTTACAAAAATATCTACCCTATTTTCCAGATTTAGTACATGTGCATATCAATAACCCATTTGTTGTGGTTAATAATATTATCTTATTTCATTCTCTATTTCATTTGAGATAAGATTTCTCAGAGAAAATATCATGCAAGAGAAAAATTGAATTCCGCTACTGCTATATTGAGATCAGGCCAGGTGTTGATTACCATTTGTAGACAAGCCACTAGAGATCGAACATTAGGTAGTTTCTCGTGATGTCATTTATCATGTGAGATGATGCAATGCATATGATGCAATTTGTGTGTGATCCAGTAATCTATGTTTATGCATGAATATGATGTAATTGGCTATTATTAGGTAGTGGGAAAACCCAACTAGTGTAAAAATCATGTAAGCGATGATATTGCTATAGAATAAAGGCCAGTTGATCAGCAGAAATGGTAGCTCAGTGCAGTTTATAGCGTCAGCATCAACTGATATTTCGGGAGCTGCTTAAGCTCTTTCTCTTCTACCATCTTTCAAACCAAAAAAAGCTTTAGTTTTTTAAACCAAAATGATTCCAGTTTGTGGTCCTAAAAGTGGACATTTGCGACAGACGGACTTTAGGTGGCAATACTTGCATTACACTGCGGAATATTAAAGTCGTCGAGGGACAACCCCGTCATCTTGAACTGCTGGACAACGTTTTCTTCAGCACTGAGAAGATTCCCGTGGATTTATGACATTACCTTTGGGTCTTTGCTGTGAGGACATATCATTGTTGATCTGCAACGCTTCTAATAATTCTGGATAAGTTCTATTCTCGTAGTTTGAAGAAGGTGGTTTGAAGATTTTTTTTTATAGTTTGAAGGATCTTGAATCAGAATTTTTTGGTCCAACCTGTGGAAAATGTGTGGAACATTGTAAATAAAGGGATAAATTTGGAACAGGGGTAAAATTTGAAATCAAGCCAAATTGTTTTTAAATGTACACCAAAGTAGGTTTCTCATTATAAGGATTAAAAAAGGTATAGTTTGTTTAGGTTCCGACCCTTAGTTACACGGCTACAGCCCTGACAAGTTTCAAGCTCATCCTGGGGCAAAAAATATCCAGTGCTAAGATTTGGTTGAAACTGGTGTGAAATTATTGCTCTGTGTATTCTGAAGCAGAAAATGCATTTTTAATTCTTTGGGTGACAGCCCTGTATTCAGTTTTGAGGTCCAATTTGGTGACCCCTGTAGTGCATGTTGTTATATTGGCCTCCATATTGGTGATTAAAAATATTAATTTGATTCTCAATTTTATTGGAAAAAAGGTTTCTCATGGGAAAAAGCACTTTTGTTTATTTTCGGAAACCCCTTTGTGCTATATTCAGATTGGACCAAGTGTTATTTACTAGATGATTGTGCAAGGGAAGAAAGTGGAATTCCCCTAGTGCTATGTTGAGATATGCACCTGTTGTTTATAACTAGAGAGGTGAATGGGGATTCCCCGGGATGTAAATTTAGAAACTGAGTCAACTTGCTTATACATTGAGATCAAAACAGATTGCAAAATTCGGGGATTCCCCATGATGCTATAAATGTGAAGTGATGCAATGCAGATGATGTAATTTATGTGAAATCCAATTGGTCAGTGCAAGATTATGTTTATGCATGATGATGCTGTAATGATTATTGTTAGAGAGGGGAATCTAGCTGTGAGAAGTTAAATACTGCTCACTGAAAAGACTCAGGGCCAGTATTAACCAGGAGCTATACAGTATAGTTATAGATAGTTTTAATCTACAATAATGGTAGATTTGTGCTTTACATAGTGCCAGGATTTATAATATTTTAAAGGCCACCGGAGCTTGAAAGCTGAACTGTTTGCTGTCGTCTTTTAAGCCAAAAGAGCTTCAGTTTTTGGAATCAAAAAGGGATTCCAGTTTGTGGTCCTAAATGAGGACATTGGCGGCAGACTGATGGTGGTGAAATACCTGGATTGTATTGCAGAATATTAGTGTCGTCGAGGGAAACCCTGTCGTCTTGAACTTCTGGACAAAAGTTAATGAGAAGATTCGCATGGAATATAGCATGGATATTTATGTGAACTTGTACGCTGTATATCATCGTTGAACTGCAACACTTCCTTTAACTATGGACATAAGCTGTCACTTCTGGAAGAACTTTGTGTAAGACTCTAACTGTTGAATTTAACATTGAATTGTACATGTAATTTTGTTTTGGACATACCAAATTATTGAACCAATCTGATTAAAATCATTAAATCTGTGTAATATTATAAAATTTAGATCATTTGTGCACGCGGCCCATTTATCTGCGTTTGTAAGGTATTTTGACATCCATGAGACGTCATAAAAATGTATACCCCTGGCCCTTTTGCATTTTGGCCACTAATTACGCAACCAAAAGTCAAACATTGAAAAATAAAGCAAGACGAACAATTTGACAATTTTACCCCAGAATGACCTTGAACCTTAAGGAGCTGTACCTGTTAACTAAGGGACTGAAACTAGACAAACTATACCTTTTTAATCCTTACAACGACACAAATGTATTGGTGTGCACTTTAAATACAAATTGACCCCAGTACTAAATTTACTCCTTATTTTATAGTATTCCCCACATTTCCCATTGTTTGGACCCCGAAATTCTGATTAAGCACCCTACTATTGAAAAACATCTTCAAACCTTCTTCCCCAAACTTCGAGAATAGGATTTATAACCCTACTATATATCTGAAACATGCTCCATTTACCCCGCTATGGCAGGCGATATGGTTCTTCGGGGGATGGCCCGATTTAAGGATATGAAGTTTTCATCTTGATAGATTGGCCTTCACCCCAAAACCCCATCTGTAAAGTTTCGCGCCGATATTTCAATCCGTTTTCATGTGAGAGCTAAAAACGTGATTTTGTAAGCCCCATAGAGTAAGTACTGTGTAAAATTAACATTGGTCGACCAAAATGGGGTACATTTTCGCTCATAACTTCCAAACCAAAGGTCCTTTGGCGCTAGATTTCACAGGGTAAATGAGAAAAATAGTCGCTTTCTTCTGATACCAAATTGTTGACCACTTCTGGTAAAATCTGGGGCTTCTGGGGACGAGGCTATTAGCGATCGGGCCATGGACCTTTAACTTCGATTACAACAGCATCAGAATGGCAGAGGTATTCATAATAACTAACTTCATAACCGAAATAAATTAAAAACCACAAATCATTACTTCATCGACCTCAAATAAAAATAAATATTCCCTTTGACACTCAATTTTACATAGAACTGATTGGACATACAGTGTAAATATGGATTCAATGTTGCATGCCTCTATGGTTAGTAAATTTGCACCTCTGTTAAGCCTAAGTTGTATGCTTTGGTTGCGTGAAGTCGAACGATTTGGTTGCGTTAAGGTTTTATTTTACACAAACTGTCAAAATGAATTTCAAATTCAAAATATGTATCCATCTAAATCTTATTTTTCAATTCTCTGCTTGAATAGAACAAATTGCACTAGGCTATTTTAAACTACCTATGTTTTTGTATTTTAAACAGAATCTTTTAATTTGATATTATGTTAGTATAATTTTTATCAATGTGGGTTGAATGCATGTGCTCTTAACCAATACAAACAACAATTGGATTTGGTAGAATCCTACCTGCGAGCAAGGTATTATCTAAACCGTGTACTGAAAAGTAATGATTTATTAATATGTATGTGATCTAATTTCCTTTACTCTTTCATAAAGGGACATTCATTAGAAGGATCAAATACATTTTTATCCATATGGTAACATGCGGTGAATAGCATGAACATAATGCATAGTGAAGGAATTTTCCAAAGATAGCCGCCGTCATCAATAATTGTCACTGCTTTCCAATGCTTTTAAAGTGCATTTATGCTTTTAAAACTAATAATTTATCGATCGTTTGCGAGATACATAGATATGGTCTCTTGGCCGTTCTTCTTATGTACTGTATATTACTATATATATGAACTAACATGTTAAGAGAAATTTCATATGGTTTGAATTCAAAACGAAACTCAAATCACCTCACTTTGTGTTAATTATTCCAAAATGCTAATTCCACGGGCACTTTAAAGGTCCCAGGAATTGCAAATAGAATTGATGTGGTTTGTGTCAAGTCTACAAGGAGGGGCTGGAAAGCATTCAATATTTGGGTTGGTGAAGACATCAATTTGGGTGCTATTGCTTTTTGAGAGAGTAATAGAAAATTCCAGGTGACTGGTGTAAATCTATTCATGACACTGACTGAAAATCAATAGTTTCACTAATGATGTCACTGGTAGTGTATTCTTTTTTTTGGCCCTGTTTATTGGAATGGAATGTCCCCTAAAAGATTTGGAGTATAGGTTTATCATCTCATTTCCTGGGACCTTTAAGATGTGGACAAGTAACCATGTGCTTAAAACGCCTATTAGAACACCCTTTCTAAGAAAGTATTCAAAATACACTTTTACCACCTTAAAATGGAATTTAATCAGAAATTTTACACCTTAATAATTAAGGCTATATTACGAAACGCAGCTTTTAACCATGATTGCCTATGATTAGGCAGGGTTGATGATTTATCGATTATGATGTTCTATTTCGAAAGCGCGGGATTTAATCATAAATAAGCACTTTGCTAGATAACTGCAGTATAAATAAAGTTGTTATTTGCATTACCATAAGCGAGCGTGGTACAAATCCATACAAAGTAGGGGGTTTCAATCTTTTTTTTTTCTGAAAGAGACGCCATCATCTTGGAAGTGACAACTTCAGGACCCCATGTGTCTGCGGTTTTCTGACTTTAGTACCACATACCCCGTTGCCTCTTCCACAAACGAACTTCTTTACAACATCGATAGATCATATTGAAAAGCACGCCACTGCTTAATATAATTAACCTTGGTTGGGTCACTTGTATAGCGCTATACCAAAGCACAGAAAGCTTGGCCCATGGCCAAATTCTTAAATTACATTTCATTCTCATTTGCTCATAATAATTTCGTAGACACTTAGTACAATTTGTGTTGCAATAGATCAAAGTCCATGTTAGCGAAAATGTCAGTGGTTTAGTTCTAACATCGTTTTTAGTGCTCTTGTCGGTCTTAATATGCACAAGGCAAACCACACTTCTTCAAAACATTCCCCATCCATGACATCGTTCCATTATACCGTTTGCTAGTTTCGATATTCCGTATTTCTCATTCACTTCACACGAGCTATTAGAACCTCTTGTCACAGCGCATTGCTCTTTCCGGGTTTCCCCTGATTGTACATGTACAACCCCGTGCAGTAATTGCTTGGAATAGATCACACGACAAGCATTATGCATGATGTGACGTTGTAATTAGCACATCATACCTCGCTTTGTTGGTGGATTGAGGATTCTTTGGCGTGTGTATCGCAATGAAGTAGCGGTGCCCGGGGGCAAACATAGACTCCTTTATAAATATTGTTGAGTGTCCGGTAAAAGTTTGTTCGTGTCGTCCACTCGTAAAGTGCTACATTTTGAACGGTTTGTTTTGTTTCTTTGTTAATTTAACCTTCTGCTTTGTATCCAATTTCGAGGATTAATTCAAAATCAAACACAACAAAACAAGGTGCATAAAGAACAGCACACACACACACAAACACCCCCCCCCCACGCGCGCACACACACACACACATATACCAAAAACACACGGTATTGATCGCAAATGCACATAAACTCCACCAACTTCGCCTACACAGGCAGTCGTGCTTGCTCAATAAAACAACACATCAGTTGAGAGGCTTCATAACCCTACAAAACGTTGGCGTTTCTTTCAATAATATTTTGAATCAATTCAAAACTCAACTTATTCAAGCATGCATCATTCGTTCGACTAAACGATATCAGGCATGTAAAGACAGACGCACTGCAACATTCGTGCCCCAGAATATATTGTACGCGGGTATTCATGTCACTACTTGATCAATGATGCAATCGTTGTGCTTACTATTACACAAATTTGAGATCATTTGCTAATAAAGAGGAATTTAAGCGGCACACTTTCTATTTAATTTCTATTTAATACAATGCTGTCACTTTCAGTAGATTGCATTTTATCATCGACCGGTGCTGGCATGTGATTTATTCTATCCTTTTAATACTGGTTTACTTATTATAAATGCATATGCAAATGCCGCTTTTATTTATTTATTTATTTATTTTGCGCGGTCGTTAGTCAGTCATAGGTAAGTACTCACGAATTGTTTCTGTTTTTATCTTTCTTCTCTTCCCAAGTGGGAAAACAGTGCTGCGTTTAAATTAACTTTACACTACACTGAGAATTTTGTTTAGTCAACAAACAATATTACAACCTCCGTTACTAACATATTGAACATAAATATTTACTGCTCATATGTTTTCGAAGTTCAATCGTCGTTCTTTTTTAACACAATGATTTTATAAAGTGCCCGAATTCACTTAAAGGGGCATTTCGTGATCCACAGCCTCGTCCCCCGACTTACCTAAAAATGTTGAGATTTTTATATCATCTGAACCGTTAGCCTTAGTAATCCACGTGTGCCCAATCTTACGTGAAAATTCGGCCGCATCTGTAAGAAATTCGCAATTTTCTATTTTCTGTCCGTTCGGACAGAAATTACAGCACAGTAGCCTATGGGGCCGTGGGAAACGAGCAATTGCTCATAACACAAAACCGCAAGATCGGGATCAGCTCAAATTTTGAGAATAAGCTTTTCTCAAGGATATTTTTTTTTTTTTTTTTTTTTAATTTCTATTTAATACAATGCTGTCACTTTCAGTAGATTGCATTTTATCATCGACCGGTGCTGGCATGTGATTTATTCTATCCTTTTAATACTGGTTTACTTATTATAAATGCATATGCAAATGCCGCTTTTATTTATTTATTTATTTATTTTGCGCGGTCGTTAGTCAGTCATAGGTAAGTACTCACGAATTGTTTCTGTTTTTATCTTTCTTCTCTTCCCAAGTGGGAAAACAGTGCTGCGTTTAAATTAACTTTACACTACACTGAGAATTTTGTTTAGTCAACAAACAATATTACAACCTCCGTTACTAACATATTGAACATAAATATTTACTGCTCATATGTTTTCGAAGTTCAATCGTCGTTCTTTTTAACACAATGATTTTATAAAGTGCCCGAATTCACTTAAAGGGGATTTCGTGATCCAGCCTCGTCCCCCCGACTTACCTAAAAATGTTGAGATTTGTATATCATCTGAACCGTTAGCCTTAGTAATCCACTGTGCCAATCGTACGTGCAAATTCGGTTCGCATCTGTAAGAAATTCGCAATTTTTCTATTTTCTGTCCGATCGGACAGAAATTACAGCACAGTAGCCTGTGGGGCCGTGGGAAACGAGCAATTGCTCATAACACAAAACCGCAAGATCGGGATCACCTCAACTTTTGGGAATAAGCTTTTCTCAAGGATATCTAATGATCAATGAATAAAACAGAAGGTGCTGAAATCACGAAATGCACCTTTAAGGTTAATTAATGTGGAGATATGTTCCTCAACAAATGCTTACTGAAAGATATCGACATTAACCGCAAAGGTCACCAACAAATAACACCGTCACCATTCGGCGTTCCGTTATGTGCTCTGTGGTTATCGCAAAAGAAGTGTACTGTAATGCGTAGAATGTTTTTAGACGAGAACTTAATGTACGCCTTCATTTTCTTTGGCTGCGTTTTCTTGACAAATGACGTTGTTTAATTGCTAGTTACAAGCATCATGTCGCTAAACTCCTCAGTATTTTCAGAGGAATCAAATAAATCCCTGGGAAATGCCGTTAAATAAGGGTTTAATTAAAGCTCTTGTATTTAAGAAATTTGACAGTTTTAAATACCAACAATATCCCACCCTTTGGAAGAATGAAAAGTAGGATTGGTTTTTCCTTTTCTATTAAACAGAACTCAACAGTTTTGGTGGCGCGGTACCACCTTTCAAAATTTAACATTCCTTAGTATTTCAGATATTTTTACCTAAATCCTAGAGGACAATGAACTAATTCCTTGCCGAGTGGCATATATATGGTTAAGTGATGAGTTGCATACTGCAAGGTGATAAGATGATCTGTACTTGCCACCCTAACAGTTATTGCATATTGGTATTGTATTCGTATGGCATTGTAGCATTTGAAATGATTTAATCTTTGTTAGCTGTTTACATTCGTTTATTTTTAGTCATCGATCAGTAACGAACACACTCGAGATTTACTCTATTTGGATAAGCAGACATTGCCTCAAACACCAAAAGCCCAACACTTGAAATAAAACTGACGTAATGGCGACACATGTATAGGCAAGTAATTGAATATGAATAAGAACAAAAGGAAGTATGCAGAAACCATATGGAAACCTACATAAGGAGGTCAGATCTCCCCGGATTGCAAAGCCTGAGAAATGAAAACAAGTGGAGCTCAAAAATACAATGAGTTTTATAGGGATATTTTATGAACCAAATAGCTTTTATTTCTTACTATCTGATATTTTGCATGTTCGTGTGAGGGGGGACATTTAAATATTTCTATCACCACAATCATTATAACATATCTAAAGGTATTATTTCAGCTTTCTTTTTGTTGACATCAATTGATTACAAAGCGTTTATGTATCAATGGTTGTTTATCGCTTTCCAAGCGGTTTGAATCAGAATGGTGGATACAGCATAGGGTGCTCAAAGGCAAACTTGGAAACTTGGATGGATTGTTATACAAATACAAACAATTACCTAGTACAGGCAGTGGGATAGACTCCGGGTTTAAGAAAATACCCCTTCCTAAACTTCAGAGATTTTGCCTAATTTCTTAGCTGAAGACATATTTCGTCTAAAAAACATATTCGATTTTTGAATTATACAGGACAGAGTGGGCCAAATACTTATCTTGGCATTTTGAGCTAACACACATTTAGAGGTTAAAAAATAAACAAATATTTTACCATTATTGGTAATAAAAGTGATAAATCTTGTAAACCTGAAGTTTAGGAGAATAACCGGCGAACTGTTGGTGAAAGAACACCCAAAAGCCTTAACATAAATAAACCTTTTGGCAAATTTAATCGTTTTTCCTAGCAATGCTTGGGACACATTAAATAATTATTGATCAGATGTTCCTTCAGTGAAATAAATAGTTGAAGTTAGTTGTCAAAATTAAGTCAATATGATTTGCGATACACAAAAAGAGAATATTTTACTAAGAAATCTTTTATCCATTATTAGCACACTATAAATGACAAACTGTAAATTAATGCATATCCTGACAAACAAGTGGAATATGATATAGTTTCAAGGTTTCATTAACAAATCAGGAAGACTAATGTCCAACCTATAAGATGAATATTAGAGCCAACTAGACCAAATCTACAAAACTTTTCAATTGCATTTTTTTTAAATTTGGGACATGGTTAGCAATTAGTAGTAGTCAATTCCTAGTTAAGCCATTTTTTTTTCAGTGTCCCATGTATGTAATTGTGCATAGCTTAGGTTTCCGGTTGCACCCATTAAATAATCAAAGTTTTAAATTAATAACCTTAAATTAGCTGTATTTTTTTTATCCATATATCGTTGAGCATTATCTGTTCATTGATCGCCGTATCCATCTCAATTAAATAGCTGTTACGACAGGCGGGTTCCTGGAAGCCTTTGCAAAGGTATATATGATTGTAAGGAATTCAGACTGCCCTAAAATCATTATACAGTAAAATGCAAATGGTTTGTTATCAATACAATGGTCACCGATGCCCATAGACTTGTAGAGTAAGAAGATTTACACTTAGTCCCTCCATCATATTAGTCTACGTTTCATTTAGCAACGTATTTGTCAACAATGACATCTGTGTTGAATATCTGCACCAGCAGGTGTATGCATTGTGGTTTTTCGCCATATTGTATGATGGTAAGAAAGCAACTTCCTGTTTTGACACCCGGCGTCCATTCACTGTGTGGCATCCCGCTATCCATTATGTCGAGGTCAGTGTGTACACGTTGTTAGAACATTAAATCGCTGACCTGTGGTGATTTTTCTTGTTGACTTTCGAAAGCCAGCTATTTTGATGGAAAATGAATAAAGAAAATCGCTGCGCCCAAGGACAATGCGGCCGTCTGTTGGATTCACACAAACATTGAATGTCGCTTTAGGGACTCATCCTGTGGGCTTTGCTTTTTAGTGGCAGTAATGTGATAATAGTTTGTTGGATGAAATTGAACTGTGATTTACACGAAAAATTTAGGTTTCTATATAGAAGCCGTGTAATACCAAGAATTTACTGACATGGGGATTTGAAGTTTGCCCTACCCTTCATATAGGCGACCCTACCTCCAAAAAGTGAAGTTTGGTCCAGTATCAGTTCGAATCTCGTAGTATGTAGTAGTACCTCTAGCCGAGAACTTAGGTTAAGATTTTCATTGACACCAACACCAAAAATTAGATGAACACGTAACAAATCAAAATTAGGTTTTTTAATTTATTAAGGGCGAATTCCTTCTACTTCCTGACCAACTTGGAAGCATGATTATGGACTGCAACATTGTACCACATAATGCCTTTAGCACCATTCAGTACATGAATTCCATGGTTCCACTTGGAATTGGGCAATATTGAATCATAATAAAAAAAGCATCCCGCTCTTCAGAGGGGACGTGTAGCGGTACAGAGAATATCAGACTGTACATTTATTACAGGCCAATATTTCGAATAAGAGTAGGGTGAATCCCGACGGTTCCCCAATCGCTTCAGCCTCAAACGGGCATGTTAGGCGCGTCCTATAGTGATAAACGCGCTGGACACAGCGACTCAGCTGAAAAAAATCTGACAGAACGACAAGCCCTTCTCAATGGCTAGCTGGATACGCAAAGAAGTACTTGATCAAGAGGGCATCCGTTAAAATCTCCTATCAATATTCGACGTTAAGGTACCGTAACCGTTAAAGGGACATAACTGTTACTACTATCTTTATAACAACAAAATGTTATTATCAGGGATTCAATATTATCTAGCATTTTCATTATAGCATTAACTTGTTCCGTGAAACAACTTTGGCTAGTATGTGTACTATTGCATCTTATGCATACCGACTCGCTTGAGAGCTTGAAATTTGCAATAAATGTCAAATTCGGGATTAGCCCAGTTGAATAATGGAATTAAAATGAGTGATCATGGAGGAGGGTGATGTAGTTTATTGTTTAATTATACCGAAATTGGTTTTTTTAAGTTATTCTACTTGAATATCGGTTATTAATATTATAATTGTAAATGTCATACGAAGTAATACTAATCCATATAATTACCTTAGATTAAATCTAGAACACTTCAGATATGATCAACGTGTAAAAAGATGGTTCCATTGACGTAAACGTGGTCTAAAATTATTCCTAATAATGTAATGCATGGGTTAATTGTAGTAGTAGTTTGGCAGATACTATCATTACGCACAACACTCAAATAATGCGCAAATATTAGGGTGTATTTTAGTAAGTTTTTAGAGTGAATAAAATTAATTTTGAAAGGTGGCTGTGCCATATTAAGTCTATCGATGATGTCGTCAGCATTCAAACAATGATATAGCTATATGTACAGGGCGTATCAAAAAGAAGTGAACAGTTTTGAAAGTATCATAAATGTAGAATGTATGTAGTATTTGGTCAGTTTTATTTTAGTTTCATGTACATTGGTGTCTGTTTAATCCGCAGTCTCAAATTCAGTCATGTACACAATCAATAACGATTTTCTGACTGTTTATGTAACTCGAGCACAAATGCGGTTGTGCAAAACAATCATGGGTTAGTTGGCAATGGAACGCTCATTGGACCCGTCTTCTTCAGACAGAACATCAATGGGGATCGATACCTCCAGATGAGCAATGAAAATGTTGTTCCCTTCATTGAACAGAATCTTCCTTGTTTTCAGCTGCAGCGAAACGACCAATTTCAACGAGCGTGGTGGGCACAAGATGGTGCGCCTCCCCATAGAAGACGAACTATGACAGATCGCCTTGCTGGGTTATATTGAGATCGTGTTATTGCCCTGAACCATCAAATCGAGCGGCCACCACGATCTCCTGATCTGACTCCGTTAGATTTTTTCTTGTGGGGACATCTCAAATCCAGAGTTTTTACGACTCCTCCAGCAGACCTTAAACTTCAGCGTAGAATCACGGCAGAGGTTGATATTGTCAGACATTAGAGCTGTGAACGCCATGCTGAGGAAGGCAGGTGTGTGCATCCAAAAAGGTGGAGGAAATGTAGAGGATTAAGTGTGAGTGATTCGAAGAACAGATTTAACATAATTTATTAAAAGTACTGAATTGTAATGTTATGATTTTGATTAACTTTGCGCAACAGCATTTGCCTTTGGTTTGCGGAAATAGCATTAAATATTTTCATCGACTGTCACACTACAATGATTTTGCACTCACTGAAAGAAGATATATCTGGATACTGATTGCTGTAATCAAATATGCCAAATACATCATACATTCTTTTTAGGATTGTTTATGTTTGATTAATTCTTTTTGATACGCCCTGTAGTTCAATCAACCATGGACGTTGCCGGTGGCTACGGGGTTGTTTCGTGGGGTTGGTTATGCTAAAAAATAACGTTTGCCGTTAGAACACAAGGGTTTTGAAAAGTACCCGAATTCCATTTAAAAGGACACTGGCACATTTGAAAAATAGTGCGCCCTCCAGATTTATCAAAATTGATGTTTTTCCATTAGCCCTCACAGGAAGATATTAAACCCAAATCAGCGCGCTTATGGGTAAATAGAACGATTTTACAATTAATGACTCCGGCGACATTAATTCAGCAGACTAGGCGGAAATGGCGTTTAACACAAGTAAACACACACCAGAGTTGTTTCCCACGGCATGCACCTTGTTTGACCGGTCTGTGGCCTTTGTGGTTTTAATATCAATGATTACGAGTCTATGATATTCATAAAATATACACATCTGTTGATTATATTCTTCCACTGGCCTAGACTAAAATTTGCAAGCAAATTGAAGAAAATGTACCAGTGCCGCTTTAAGTTTAATTGCTGTAAAACACGTTTCTCAACCAATACTGAAAGATGTCAACATTAACGGTAAACGTCACCAAGAAAATGACACCATCGCCATTCTGGCTTCCGTTACGTGCTCTGTTGTTATCGCAAAGAAGTGTCAAGTGTACTGTAATCCGTAGAATTTTTTTTCACGAGAAGTACCATATCGCTAAACTACCCCAGAATTTTCAGAGTAATCAAATAAATCTCGTTGAATAAGGGTTTACTAAACCCTATTGTATTGAAGAAATTGTCAGTATAATATAACCAACAATATTCTATCCCTTGCTGCATTCAAATTCTAGTATTTCAAGTAGTATTTACCTAATTCCTAAAGGAGAAGGAACCAAGCCCTTGGCAAGTGACATATGCGTGGTTAAGTGACGAGTTGCATACTGCAAGGTGATTCGAAGAGCTGCACTTGCCACCCTAACAGCTATTGCATATTGCTATGGTATTCGTTATTCCATTGAGCATTTGAAATGATTTAATCTTTGTTAGCTACTTTACATTCGTTATTTTTAGTCATCGATCAGTAACGAACACACTCGAGATTTACTCTATTTGGATAAGCAGAGATGCCTGAAACACCAACAGCCCAACACTTGAAATAAAACTGCCGTAATGGTGACAAATGTATAGGCAATGTAATTGAATATGAATAAGAACAAAAGAAAGTATGCAAAGATCTTATGGAAACCTACATAAGCATGCTAAGGTCAAATATCCTCGGACTGTAAAGGGGGAAATGAAAACAGGCAGAGTTAAAAAATACAAGTATATTTTAAAAGGGTAATTTGTGTACCAAATACCTTTAATAATCTTACTATTCTGCATGTTCGTGTGAGGGGCATTTAAATAATTCTATAATCATTCCCACAATCATATTGTAACTTATATAAAGGTATTAATTATTTTAGCCTTCTTTTGACGACATCAATTGATCACAAAGCCTTTATTTAGGTCTGGATGGTTGTTTAACGGTGTATGTTTGTATACGGCAGGGCGCCTTAGAGGCAAACTTGTAATACGAATGACAAACTGTTCAATCCAGTATACAGAGGTGGCATGGACACTAAGTTTAAGGAAATATCCGTTCCTAAATTCTGAAATCGTTGCCCAATTTTTTTAGCTGAAGAAACATTTGTCTGGGGACTTACGTTGGGCAGAGGAAATTGAATAGAGCCGGGTTGCTTTCTGTGAAAAAAGAGTAATTCAGATGAAAATGAATCATCTTTTTTTTTAAATTTCCAGGGTACTACTCCAGAATATCTTAATGCTGATTTTACCCGTACATTATATCTGTCCATAACTATAGTACCACACTACCAGGCGTAGCCTAGGATCAAAGGTCGAGCTAGCCATACATCTTTCTCTATATACTGCAATTCACCTGCAAAAATCTGCCGTAAAAATCTGTACAACAATTCACAGAGAGAAAATAACACATAAATTATGTAAAAATAGAACTCTATCATAATAATGTAAAATTTTACTTAATTTAGGTAAAAATTTACTTAATTTAGGTAAAAATTTACTTAATTTAGTAAGAGGTATTACAATTAGGTTAAAATTGTTTTACTTAATTATTGGTAGATAACAAATAAATAACAAATGCGAGGACAAAAGAGATCACTACATCTTGCAAAAAATTAGCCGGAATTTGTGAAAATCGATCACAAATCTTTCACGGGCGGGATGCTCATACACACTGCTGCCTATGGATTTCAGGCTCTTTCGCCGACAACTTTGATCAAAAGCGATTTAAAATACAATATGATTGCTCTATGCATATAACACAGGGACCTGATGTTGTCGGGGTTCCGATTTTGTTATCGGGAGTATATTTAGTAATAGAAGTATGCCCTAAAAACCAAACGACTATTCACGCGCAGTCTTTATTATATGTTCAATGTGTTAGTAACATTAAATCGCTGACCTGTGGTGATTTGTTCTTGTTGAAGGTGGAACAGCAGCTATTTGATGGACAGTAAATTGAAGAAAATCGCTGTGCCCAAGGACAATGGGACCGTCTATTGGACTTCACAAAAACACTGAATATCGCTGTTAGGGACTCATCCTATGGCTTGCTTTTTAGTGGAAGTATTTTGTAATAGTATGTTGATGAATTGAACTGTGATTTACACAATGAATTTACTGACTGTGAAAGTGACCATACGTACCTTCAATATATGGCGACTACCTCCAAGAAGGGAAGGTTGATTCAGTATCAGTTCGAATATAGTAGTAGTATTTAGTGTTTGATCTGGTCGCATGCAACATTTATACCACACAATGCCTTTAGTGCTATTCAGTATTTTAGTGTAATTCAGTACTTAATCAATGAGGCATCCGCGAAATTTCAATCGAATATTCGAGTTAATTTACCGTAACGTTTCAAGTGACATAAGTGTTATCTTACAGGGTGTCCCAGAATGATTAGTACCCATCGATACCCAAAATGTTTTATTTTTTTTCATAGAAAATCAATAACATTAGGTAAGCTGGTTTAATGTCCAACTTCATTATACTGTAACCTTTCATAAGAATTTTGAATCGTGAAAATCGGACTAACCAAAGTGAAAATACACTCAAAAAAAAAAAAAAAAAAAAAACATTTTAGTGAAAAACCCCTATTTTGGCGGCCATCTTGGACGCCATCTTGAATAAACCCCCTTGGGGCCACTTTTAAATTTTGGGAACATCCTGATTATGTTTTGGGGTCATAAAAGGAACCTAAACAAGTTGGTTTGGTTTAGTTCTGGGGGGTGCAAAGGAGGTGGTCCTAGCTCCCCTAGTATATGTTCAATGTGTTAGTAACATTAAATCGCTGACCTGTGGTGATTTGTTCTTGTTGAAGGTGGAACAGCAGCTATTTGATGGACAGTAAATTGAAGAAAATCGCTGTGCCCAAGGACAATGGGACCGTCTATTGGACTTCACAAAAACACTGAATATCGCTGTTAGGGACTCATCCTATGGCTTGCTTTTTAGTGGAAGTATTTTGTAATAGTATGTTGATGAATTGAACTGTGATTTACACAATGAATTTACTGACTGTGAAAGTGACCATACGTACCTTCAATATATGGCGACTACCTCCAAGAAGGGAAGGTTGATTCAGTATCAGTTCGAATATAGTAGTAGTATTTAGTGTTTGATCTGGTCGCATGCAACATTTATACCACACAATGCCTTTAGTGCTATTCAGTATTTTAGTGTAATTCAGTACTTAATCAATGAGGCATCCGCGAAATTTCAATCGAATATTCGAGTTAATTTACCGTAACGTTTCAAGTGACATAAGTGTTATCTTACAGGGTGTCCCAGAATGATTAGTACCCATCGATACCCAAAATGTTTTATTTTTTTTCATAGAAAATCAATAACATTAGGTAAGCTGGTTTAATGTCCAACTTCATTATACTGTAACCTTTCATAAGAATTTTGAATCGTGAAAATCGGACTAACCAAAGTGAAAATACACTCAAAAAAAAAAAAAAAAAAAAAACATTTTAGTGAAAAACCCCTATTTTGGCGGCCATCTTGGACGCCATCTTGAATAAACCCCCTTGGGGCCACTTTTAAATTTTGGGAACATCCTGATTATGTTTTGGGGTCATAAAAGGAACCTAAACAAGTTGGTTTGGTTTAGTTCTGGGGGGTGCAAAGGAGGTGGTCCTAGCTCCCCTAGTATATGTTCAATGTGTTAGTAACATTAAATCGCTGACCTGTGGTGATTTGTTCTTGTTGAAGGTGGAACAGCAGCTATTTGATGGACAGTAAATTGAAGAAAATCGCTGTGCCCAAGGACAATGGGACCGTCTATTGGACTTCACAAAAACACTGAATATCGCTGTTAGGGACTCATCCTATGGCTTGCTTTTTAGTGGAAGTATTTTGTAATAGTATGTTGATGAATTGAACTGTGATTTACACAATGAATTTACTGACTGTGAAAGTGACCATACGTACCTTCAATATATGGCGACTACCTCCAAGAAGGGAAGGTTGATTCAGTATCAGTTCGAATATAGTAGTAGTATTTAGTGTTTGATCTGGTCGCATGCAACATTTATACCACACAATGCCTTTAGTGCTATTCAGTATTTTAGTGTAATTCAGTACTTAATCAATGAGGCATCCGCGAAATTTCAATCGAATATTCGAGTTAATTTACCGTAACGTTTCAAGTGACATAAGTGTTATCTTATAATAACAAACTGCTATTATCAAGGGATTGGACATTTTTATTAATAAAATTACCTTTGTTTACGTGACTACTTTTGCTTAAGTACTTTTGCATTCTTTATGCATATTGAATCCACTTGAGAGCTGAAATTTTCAACCAAAATTCAGGTTGTGTGTCCTTTTAATTTTACCGTAAACTGAGTTTAAGCTATTCCTACTCTGAATCCTTGTTATCATATTATATTAAATGCCATACGAAGTAATATTTAGTCCATATCATTAACTTAGATTAAATCTAGAATACTAACGTTTAAAAGTGAAGTTTTATTGAAGTTATATTGGCGTATAGCACTTGATTAATTGTAGGTAGTTGGTAGAAATTGTCATTCCACACAACACTCAAAGAATACACAGACTTAAGACGGTATTTTAGAAAGCTTTTCAAAAGTTGAAATAAAACTAATTTTGTAAAGGTGGCTCGTGCCAAATTAAGTCTATTGATAATTTCGTCAGCATTCAAACAGTTATATAGCTCGTTTCGTGTATAGTCCAAAATAAATCACAAATTACTGCAGGTGACAATTCTGATTGTTTTGGGCCACGCTTCCACAGAGCACATCATCTTTCAGGCTCTTCAGGACAAAATCGCATATCACAAATGGCTGTTCTGAGGACAGTCATCCATCACTTAGAGCAGAGATTGGTCAGCATGTAGCTTAACAGGTCACATTTCTCTAACCTTTGCAAGAGCCTTATGATCTGTAAAACATTAATAATTATTTTTAAAAAATGATTTGAAACATCCATAAACGCTGCTCCATATGATATGGTTTGATGTTTAAATTTCTTTCAATATTTCCAAGGACTTTGGGGTGACTTTTTACGGTTTTGTGCTTTCTCAACTGCTGTTTCTGGTGTTCTTTTCTTTTCGATATTTTTGTCACCCAAGGGTTTCTCTTGGTGTTTTTAAATTTGGGTGTTGGTCATTCTTTGATCAAGTTTATCTTGCATATTATTGCCAAAGTAATCTGGAATCAATGTAGTTATGATAACTTCTAACATGGCACGACGATAGAACATGATAAGGTCATGTGCTGTGTACTTTTTTGACGGGTTATGAATATTAATAAGCTCATTTGCATATTTTCAAATATTTTCAAGATAATTAAACCACTCTACAGACTAAACTGATTAGTCTATGACCTTCTAACGTGGCATGGTCATAGCACATTATGAGGACATTGAGGAGGCTGTTTTTTACAATGGTTCTCTATTAAAACGTCAATTTTGTTTGTTCAAACATATGTTGGCTATTTTCAGAAATTAATCTCTTGAGCATAAGGTCGAAAAGTTTATTCTTTTACACAGAAAGTAAGCATATAATTTTGGGACGGGTACATAGACTGAACCTGAATTTTGTAATAGGAAGTCCTCTTGAGGTGTTTCACACCCATTTTGATTTCCCCAGTTCCTGGGATTCATCTCTTATATATTTCTTTCATACTCCAGTTGTCATTTCTGGTGATTAGTTGTAATATATAGGCCTATTTTTTTCTATGTCCATTTCTGGTAACAGTACGTGTGTAGGCCTATACTACATATAAAAGCATTCTTTCGAATGAGTATTATATTGAGCGACGTACTGGGTCTCATCGTGCAGTTTGGGGAAATAGCCTTCTGATTTAGTTCGAATAGACTAAAGATGAACCTAAGTTACTACTAGGTAATTAGAACGATCGGGTTTTTTCGGGATTATTCCTTTTCAAACAACCCTACAAACCCGGTGTGTATTGTAATGATCCCCAGCCCCCGGCACCAAGAACATGTAGTATAATAATTTCTCGCATTTAGTTCTCAAAGCAACTTCTTTCAGAGGCGGTTAATTACAAAAATGATAATTGTTGACTTTTTTTCTAATAATTGCAATGTTGTCTTTTCATTCTCTTATCTCCGCGTAGTTTACGGCAATTGCCCATGCAAGATGTTAAAAATACGAGGCATGCGCTTGAAATTCCTCGAGTGGATGACAGCTGTTTTCCTTGAGTCTCGAGGATATGCCAAGCCCGCAACGTTGCATGCCAATAAACCCTTTTAATAATAATGTAGCCATTATTTCACCTGCCCCCAAGACCCACCTTTCCATACGCCGCTCGCGATATATCTTTCCGTATGATGGCGAGGTATAGGCAGACGACGAGCTAGCATAAATGATTGACAGTTTGTTGTAGCTATGCTATCATAATATTAGTTGAGCAGTAACGGGGGATTTTCTGCCAGAGTTTCCTTTTTTGAAGAAACCAAGAAAATCTGCACATGACCTCTATAATACATAAAATAAACTGGTGGTCGCCATATTGAATTTAAGAATGGCCGCCAAATAAACGTTGTTTTTTTAGTCATAACTCTTTTTGTACAGCACCTAGTAGCAAGATTCAAGTGTCTATACCTATGTTTTTAATACCAGGGAATCTCTTAGCCGTCTTATCATTTTCATCCAATGGTTCCATTTTTGATTTTTAAGATCTGCCTCTTATCGCGTCCAAACACAGTGGTTCTCAATTATGATATAGCCAGGGATGAGTACACCGTCTGGCTGATTTACTGAAATCCGCAAGGTCCTTGTTTGTGCATTGTTTATATTTAGGCATCACAGGCTCCATAACAAAGGGCAGCTATGCGATATCTTCCTAGTGCTTCATTAAGTCATAAATATTCATTGAAATTGAGGCATGCTCTGAGCTCTTCTTTTTCCAATAACATTCCCCGGAAGTTTCTCATCATTTATTATCATTTTTCTCGATACAAGTGTACTTTCGGATAAAATAATGCGTATGTGATAAAGTTTGACGTAGAACTCCCGTATCCGGCGATGTCCTTTACGAAAGAAAATCATTATTTTCACCGTATGATGGCGAGGTATTCCAATACCTCAATACAGTGACCCCGAAATACTTACCATTTGGAATGGGATTTGAACCAGTGATATCCGCTTTATAAATTGATATTTTAATCCACTATTGAATTCAATCCTGCATAAGCTTCATGGAATAAATCAATATTGTGATAGCTACAACAAACTGCCAATACAGATTATACGTTGTCCTCCTATAACTCGCCATCATACGGAAATGGAAATGTATATCGATTCGGAAATATGTACAATGACCTTTGGGTCACGAAAAGAGGTATTCGAAAGAGTGCTAGTAGTAGTGGTATTGCTCATTTTCCAAATGTCAATGAACGGATTTTTTGTCATTGTAATACATGTTTTTAAAGGCTGACTCAGAGACTTTTTTCCTTAGGATGGCGCCTTCATTTTTGAACAATCCTGTGTTTTTGTTCATATAAATAATGCTTGTTACCTACTAATCACTGGTGAAATAGTTAAGTGCAGTGCGATCTTCTTCATTTAGAAATCGCAGCTTTTCCTACGCACCTTCCTACCATTTCCTACGGTACAGTATGCTACTCTCATTGTTTACTACATCACACAAACAAATCCGATTCATCTCAAAATAATGGAATCGAGCGTTTTAGGTGACTGGTTTTTAGGTCTAGATTACTATTTTTTATCTACTACGCAAAAATTCAAATCTCTGAGTCGCCCTTTAAATGACGGATAAGTCACCACTAAAGGGGCGATAACTTTATACAAGACAAATTACTACTTATCCTATCTATCTTCAATGTGCTTTTGGAGCACCTGAGCTGCATTTTAACCTTTGATAGCAGATCTTCAGTCGTTTAATTGAAGGTCATCTGTCAGAACGTACATAACTCGACTGAACAATCGAGAGCTTCAAAAAAGACACATGAACATAAATAAAAATTCCTTTTAAAAAGGAAAGGGGCGCTAAGCAGAGGGAGTGTAATATTACAACTGTATAATGCAGGGTCGAGTCTAAAAGTGGACCACAAAATATTAAGAAATATATTTCAAATGAAACACTTTGTATCCCCAAGTTATTATGAATGAATAGTTTGGAATTTAAACTACATTGAAAGTCAATTGCTCTGCCCGTTAAATGTAATCACTATTTCAAGGTGAATGACCCGATCGACAACCTCGTCTCCCTACTTTACTCCATCCCAGTCTTAAAAATCCCCTTTTTAAATTCGGATAACGACCCTTTTTAAGATTCGGAATAGCGAACCCTTTTTAAGATTCGAATAGCGACCGTCGGTAATAACGAACCTTCGGAATATCGAGATTCCCCTCCCCCCATAGCAACATGGTGTAGCTTACACTCAGCAAATAGTGTTCCTTGTGACATTATTTTTATTAAGCAAAGAGCGAGCCTACAGCTACTCAAGATGCGTTTAGGGAAGCCCCTTCCCCACAGAAATACGCGATCATGGCAACAAACCTTAATCCGGAACATCGGAATCACTAGGGAGAAGACGCACAGTGCGCATTAGCAGTTTTACGTCTATTGCCAGGATATCCAGGGAACCACTGCTAGATGAAATGGACTGACTCTCTCGTGCATCCTCAACCCGGCCTTCAACCGGAAAACAAAATTGACTTGAATTTCCATCCATATAGAATGCGCATTTGCCATAAAACTTCAGCACGATGACTTCCAGAAAAGACAACTTTTGCCGGTGGCTATTAGATCGATGTCAGAGAGACGCAAGATTTCTGGAGCATTTCGCTATTGGCGACGAGCAGGTTTTTTTATGAATGGTGAGGTTTTCAACCACAACGTCATTGAATATGCAGCCCTCCAAGTTTCAACTTTGATACAAACATTTTTGAGAGAAACTTACAGTCTGGATAATTCTGTGTGGCCATTGAGTCCCTATTGGGCATTACGTTTTTTCAATTATCTCCCCGATGATTAACCACACCAGTTGGAATAACCATACCCGTACCATTCTGTAGTTGTATGGCATGATGTTTCAACTGTTTATGTCCTAAATGGCTAAAACTATAGCTCGTAGATAGTTCAGCAACCACATAAATAGCGCATCCTTTAGTTTTTTAAAACCAATTTGAAAAATTAAAAAACAGTCCCTAGACAAAATTGTTTTGTTATTTTAACAATATTAAATTTGGATACTTTTTATAATTTTAAAGAAAGAAATAAAAAAACCAAATATATTTTCTTTTTTGAATATAAGATCAATTAAAACAATGGACTATACAAATTAATTTAATGGACATTATTTTATTTTCTATTAGAACAAGTATTCCATTTCCTCGTTTTTTAACATCGTAACTGGTCAAAATAGTTTTAAATATTAAATGTTTTTAAAAGACGTTGCACAAATGAAATACACAAAAATTAATTAATATAATCATGTTTTATATTCCTAACCCTAATCTAAATTTTTAACCCTGCGTAAGTGAAGTTAGAGCCAACATTCCTTGCATATTAAAAGCCTTGAGTGGTAAAAGTTAGGTAGCGTAAGTGACTATGCATATAGCATTTAAACAATATGCTCAATACGACTTCTTGAGATCAACACCTGAATGTGCGCATTGTTTTGCAAACTCATGAATGAGGTACTGAATAATTCTATATGTTAATCCACTAAAGGTCTACACGGATGTAAGCATTTAGCGGCATGTAATTGTATAAGGTAAGATTTACTCTATGGTTACACTTTAGACGGGAAACAACACCGTTAGGAACAACAACTAAATGTATTTTATCTTTTAGGTACTTTGTTATGAGTAATAGTACGCTCACAGGTGTGTCAAAGTGACACTTAAGATTAGCGATTGATGACTTCCTAACTGTGGACGTTTATTTAATAACACGTTGGTCCTGTTCAAATGGATAGATCAAAACGGCTTGGAATGCTAGACCTGCATCGCTCAGCCACCAAGCCATTTTTGTCTACTTAAAGCGAAGCCATTCTGCTCTGAAAACTAAGCCAGTTGAGACTGTTTTGAAATTAGGGATCTATAAGCTGCCTGTCAAGAGCTACTTCGTGTAACATTTCACTGTCTAATAGTCTTTATATTGCTATAATGGCATGTTAACCATTGACGTTTTTTAAGACTTAAATGCGGTATCCCCTGTTGTTAAATCTTACTTACGCTTAGTGTCCTTGTTTAATGTTGACAAGGCTTACAATGCACAATGTCAAGCCATTTAGAGAGGAAAAGTTGTTTTTTAAATTGATGTAGAATGAATTGATATGTAGTATGAATTTGGTATAGAGGATGACAGTCTAAAATACTTCTTTAGTTAACACTACAGTTTCAGAGAGCGGTAAGTTGATGTTCAATATAATTTGCCTGCATAGTGGACATTATGATTACCGCAGTCAGCAATGCGGGAGACTTTATGTTAACTTTTCTTTCTTTATGTATAGTGTTGAAACCATCATAATAGTCGCGTTCGCGGTTGTAGAAAAGCGGGTGATGTGGTTAGTCGAAAGTAACGTTGATTCCATGAATCCCCTAGGAGAACGCGTTACTCTCAGAAAAAAGTGACCCTCCTTTTTTGTTCCAATATATATTGAACTCTCAGAATGGAACCAAAATAGTTGATTTACAATCTTTCTACAACCAAAAACGAAACAACTTCGCACATTTAACCTTAGACTCAACACTGAATCATGGGAACATATGCTCACAGAAAATGACCCTTATCATTAGTGTACGGCAACTTCATTACTACTTATACCAAACATAACAACGAATCATTTCCCTTACAAAAGAATACCTTAAAAAGTCGTAACCATAAAAAGCCCTGGATGACAACAGCAATTTCCAAGTTAATCAAACACAAGATACCGACTCTACAAAACATACTTGAAGAAAAAAGAAAAAAAACCCAGCAAACCAAACAAAAATACAAACATACAAAAACAAATTAACTCAATATTTGTATTGCCAAGACAAACAAAACACAGTAAACAATTCAGAAATTACTCTCATAAAATTATCTTACCAAACCTGGACATTCCCCAAACAAACATTTTAGGCAGGAAGGTATCCACTAAAGAAATCCCTGACCATTTCAGCATAATAATAGCAGATAATGACCCGCTCACAAAGCTAATGCATTCAACAATCACTTCACTAACCTGGCAAAACTTGGCTAACAAAAATTCACCCCACAAACTCATTTAATAAAACACTCCAAAATAACACACGATGGACCTCAATTTTCCTGAATCCAGTCATGTAGATGAAATGCAAAAACTTCGGCCACCCTGCTGAACTGGTATAAAAGTGTGGGGTACCGCTTAAGATATATCATGGGATTATAACAAACATATGAAAACATCATATCGCCTCTGATGCACATTATGTACCAATCACTTCTCACAGGAATTCCCCAGGCACCTCAAATCAGCCAAAGTAATTCCTAATTTACAAAAACAAAAGATGGCACCTAACATTGCACATACAGGCCCATTGCTGTTCTTCCATCTTTTTCAAATCTATAAAAAATCATGTACAACACGTTTTGTCTGCCTTCTTCAATAAGCACAACATTCTTGTCCAGACAATAGGTTTCAGCCCAACGCTCGACTTACATGGCCCTACTACCTTAGAATCTAACAACCCAACCCTCACCACCTCAAACCTGCACCTAAAAATAACTCGCACACATGGCGTATGCCTGGTCTCTCCTCTCCAAGGCTTTCGACACCATTGACCACAACCTTCTTCTTCTTCATAAACAGCTCTATCATTACGATGTCCGTGGAGTAGCCTTGGAGTGTTTCAGGAGTTACCTACTATACCGTTCACACTCAGTCTACGTACACTCCATAGCATCATCCATCAAACCTACACGTGGCGTCCACAAGGCTCATCCTTGGACCCCACTTTCATCATTTACATGATGTACATCACCAACATCTCAACAAACACACTAATAATTATTTGCGATGACACAAACATTTTTTTTCCAACCCTAACATTAATGCACTTTTTAACAACATGAATCAGGAACTCGCAAAATCACTGACTGTGTCTGGCTAACAACTTTTCTCTCAATGTTTAAACTAACTACATGCTTTTCTCTACACACAACACCAATCACACAACATTAACAATTAGATATAACTCAGCCTCTCCCAGGTACACTGAAACAAACTTTCTTGGCATCACAATCGTCGCACGACAAACTAACATGGAATAGAACCATCAACTCCTGTCACTACAAAGGGTCCTCACGCATTGGTCAATCTACAGCCCTTCTCAAAAAAAATGGTACAGATTAAAACAACCGTTTTTTCAATATTATATCTCAACATAAATAAGGCGTATTGTACATCACATTAAAGAGAAATCCAGGCTTTTCCCAGATTTTTTGTTTCAATCTCATTTGCTTGGTTTCAATCGAGAGATAACCCAGTTTACTGCGGAACAACAAAAAATCTAGTTTGTGCCACTTTCTGGTTTGAGTGAAAACGGTGACTGAATTTGTTAAACACAAAAATATTCACATTGAGCAGATATGCAAATCTTGTAAAGGGATTAACGCTTATAAATAAACTCTAAAAGTTACTTAATGGTGGAAGTTATATCAGTAGTTCTGGTTTAAGATACAGTGAATAACATTCGACATACGGTTCTTTGTTAGAAGAGCACCATGATCGTACAGCCGGCGGACACACAACCTGGAGGGAGAGAGTTTTTATGGTCTTAGAGTATCATAAACGCAATTCCTACCAACACCTTTGATACTTTTGCTTCCAAATTCAATTTTTTATTGACTTCACAATTAGTAAATGCACAAAGATAGTGCAATATTCTTAAAAAAACCATTTTGTGTGGATTTGGATTGTTTATTTTGGTTGCAATACCATTCCTTCGGCATATTTTAACAGATACCAGTTTGAAAATAAATTTAAATAAATAAAGTTTCCATTTCATTGACGTGGCCAATACAAATATTTGTATTGTTTATTGTTATGACAAAAGATATATCATTGAACTGATTATGTTGAACTATTAAAAACATTGTGTCGATAAAACTAGACTTCTTTTGTTTACTTTAATCTGTGTTTTGTTTCTCTTTGGCAAGTTGCAATCTTTTGTTTTGAGGTTTTAAGACAGCATGGCAATAACGGGCGAAGCAACTCCTACTCTGCCCATGCATAAAAGTGTCACACAATCGATTTTTGGTGTATCGCATTAAATTGATTTATATCTCTCTCTAACTTGACAAAAGCAAATAAGATGAAACAAACACATTGGACAAGCCTGGTCTTTGTATCTTTAATATTATGCAAGTAAAATGACTTATTTGAAATTTCAAATTTACCAATTTTTTTCTGATGTACCTTTTTTTGAGACGGCTGTACCGAGTTTAACAACCACCACCTTCCAGACTACACCTTAAAAAATCACTATATAAACAATGTAGTTTATCGCGTACAACAAACAAAATATCACTCCTTAGTAAATTACTGACATCTCTATTCGAAATTCACAATTTAAGAATTTAGGGGAAACCTCAACTTTTTTTTTTAATGTTTTCTAAAAAAAGAAAACAACAAAACCGCTTTATTTTAGGCACCTTTCGATCACAATTATCAAAACGCAGGCGAGTTTCGCCTTTTCGACAAAAAGGGCAAAAGTCCCTTTTGTTTATTATTTTTTTTTATAAAAAGGTCCAAACGTGAGAAAAGACCAAGAAAGTTCATTTCATTCAAGAGTCCAAAAAGGGTTTTTTTTTGGGGGGGGGGGGGGGGGGGGGTTCGGTCAACTTTTTAACGACGGAAAGGGTCGGATTCCCCACGACTAAATCCTGCGTACGGGACTGGAACTTCTTTCCTTTCACTTATGATCATTTTTACATTGCATTATTAGTTTTTTACACAGTCTTGTGGTTTTGAAAATACGACTTGATATTCAAGAACCCTATAATACTGCTGCGTCCATGACTCGGGGAGCTCGGTAGTTAACGTTACGGCTAAGGGTCTACAAGCATCCTTAGACTGGAGGGAGAGAGGTACACATGACATCCCCAGCATTTGTTGAAATTAATTAACTGTGCAATCAAGTCGTCTCTTTCAGCACCTCCTTGCTAGGGTAATTTATCACACGAATTCAAATTTCACGATCGAATGTGCAGTTACCTGATGAAATTGTAAGTCAGATTCATCATGTAGTCTTTTCTTACAATGTGAATCTTGAAGGAGATACTGTGACCAACGGCAAACAGTACTTGGCGTTCTTTTTCGCTTTATTTAAAACACGCTTTTCGTTGATAGTGTATGGACCATGGTTATTTTTTTGATAGTAACCCATATCCGTTATCTAAGCAAATTTATATATTTTTTGTACCGTATAGTATTTAGTAAAGCGTCAATTTGTCGGAGGTGGGGGGGGGGTTGTATTCCAAGGTCATGCTCGTGTACAAAAAACGCGTAATTAGGACTGTTTTTTGATATCAGGAAATTTACGAACGTACATTGTTTAGGGTACCAAAATCATCGAAAATCCAACATTAGGGTATGTTTTCGCCTTGTAAGTTTATTGTTTACGGGATTGTTTCGAATTGCCTTTTACACTTTTACAAAAGAAATGCTTGAAACACCCAATCTTTATCAACATATGGAAAACGTATAGCTTTCAGGGTATTTATTAAAATACGCGTTCAGGTTGAAAAAAAACACATGATCCAAGGTATGTTTAGGGGTGAATTTAAACAGTCATACTAATATCTGGTTTAGGGTGGTAGCAAAATGAAACCAAAACAAAAATTATTTAAGATATTATTTTACCAAGTGAAAGTACTGCTTAGGGCATATTGTCAGATTGATCAGGATATCCACCCCGGAATAAGGTTCCTCCCCCGCAATATGTTGGTTGATGATAAGTTACTTTATACATTATATTTATGCCCTAAAATTTATAGTAGACCTTTAGGACATAAATGAATTTCAGGGTATATAGTACCCACCATACATCACAATCTGGATACTCATGTGCGCCGCTCTTCATGAAGGGAGGCCATCCACATGCTTTTTATACGGGTATAAACTTTGACTCAACTGTTTATAAAACCTCTAAAATAAAGGTAGCCTTTTGAGTCTAGGCAACAACAATTAAAAAAATGATTTTTTTTAAAATACTTTTTCCTCAATCGTTCAAGTCCAAGTGCACCAAATATGAGTAGTGACAGTATGCTACTGGTTCTCGTAGGTGAAGAGGTATTATTCTGCGATTTACAAGACCAATAACTTACCCAACATCCTATTGTTTCTTACGCGGCAGAATACTCTTGCTGTGGAGCAAAAGTAATTGCGAGGTAATCGCGCTTTTAATGTTCAGGCCTACGCGTGCTTGCTAACCATTATAGGTACAAAGATAATGTTTTGTGATTAAATAGGTGCATTTAATTACTCATTGCCATCAACTTTCATATTTTGGGGGTTTTTTCAATGATCACGCTATATAGTAAACAATAAAGACCTATCAAATATCAGAAATTAAAGAATTAAAAGCAAATTTAGAGATCGAAATATTGTTAATAGTACTTGGTCGATGCTTAAAACAAAAAAAGACTCGGAACCCAAAAGCAATTGCAGAGTGATCTAATTATAGATACTTTAACTTCCCGATTCACACCACGGCGGCAAACTGTCTCGCAGTTGGGTTGTTTCATCAGATTATTCTTCTCGGCGCCGAGAGAATTTGCAACCTAAATTCCCTTTCTTAATTAATATTTTTGATTATATACCTCGCCCAAAAGTTGCTCTAAATATTACAACGAATCTCTGGTATAAGTTTCTCATGTAAAATGAAAATATTAAACGAGAAGAATAGCACTACGAAAAAAGTTTTTAACATTGCCCGCGTGCTGGGCCTTGCCTTTAATTTTACTGAACCCCATTCACGAAGGCTGAATCCGAAAGACACCGATGGTGTGGAGGAGGAGGATGTTGGATGTTAAATTAAAGCCACTATTCAGTCATTTTTTCCAAATTCCAAAATTGCACATTTTGCTCAAATGGCTGTGTTAGGTCAAATTTTAAATGTCTTGCAGATGCCATTTAACGGTTGTTTCTGGGCCTTAAAAGGCGGCGGATCCCGCCTTGTTATAGTTAACAAAGCATAGAAATCAGTAATCTCTGGACAAAATACGGAGTGTTTGCTTTGTCACTTACAGGGATCTTTACAAAAACAATTTCCAATACAACAGTGCAATAAAATGGACTTTGATGATTGAAAAAATGGGTGGATTGTTTACAGTGTGAAGAATCAACGATAGCGGCTTTAATAGCGAGGTAATAGATATGTATATTTACAAGGGAGGTTACTATTCAGAGTATCTGCCAGCTCCCCACTCCAATTTAGTCACGCTAGAAACTTACCCGAAGTGGCGAGTTAGTACTTAGCGAGGTAGATTACTAAACAACCAATTTACCCCGGTTTTGGTACACGTAGGACTTGATCTTCAACGCCTATTTTTCTATCAAGCAGTGACAATTAAACAACCACATTAGGACAAGAAAAAAACAGGAGCATACGCAACACATTATAGGCAGTACAGTTTAAAAAAAAGATATCAAACAACAACTTATTTTCCACGTCGTTGACGCGTTACTAATTATGGACAGAGACATAGGTATGTTGATGACAGGATCGAGGCCCCACCCCCCCCGGGAGGAATCTTCAAAGGTTAGTAAAAAGTGTATGTGAACATTAAAACAATTACACTCCAGGGGGGAGTAGCCAGGAAATGCTTATCATTAAAAAAAAAACACCAAGGGTTTCTATAAGACAATTACCTATATATGAAAGGTCAATTATATTTTTATATTACATAATTAGATTGACAATGATTAAAGTAGCTGGTTGGAGAGTACATTTATGGTGTAAGGTTCATCTTAACTAGTCAAAAAATCACCTTTACTGTGACGTTTCTCAACTAGCAGTGACTTTCTCAACACTGATGGTTGAAGTGACGATTTCTGTTGATAAACTCTTGTGACTCTGCTTAGTAACAAGGTTGCCAGATGATTTCTGAAGAAGTTCGTCAAACATGTGACTAAGATTAAATTGCCCCTCATCCCTGTTCATGGTGTTTCCTTCTTTCTAATGGCTATTGCCTCCTTGATCCAACGTCTATACCGATCACCCTCTCTGCCGATGACTGAGTGTTATCCCAGTCTAATTTTGATGATGATGATTAATAATAATGCGTGATCTGTGATAGCCGATTTGTGAATCACTGATTGGGAATCTTTCCTAGCTGCTCTAGTTTGGATTCCAGAAACGAGTATTTCTTAACGTCTGATTGATGTTCTTCAATACGTTTTTTGAGCTTTCTGCCATTTTCACCAATGTAGAAAGAGAGCAATTCTACAAGGGACCGACTAGATAACATCAGTGGTGTTTTAACGGTGTCTCTCTTATCTTCGGTGGAGGAGCATATTCTAAGGTACAATGTGGTTTCATAGCAGCTGAGATGTGATAGGCTCTATATGTTATGGCTATTCTCTCCGGATATTCCTTCAAACATAAGGAATCACCACCCTACCTCCGACTTACTTTCTTTTGTTTTTCTTGTTGACCTTCTTGGTTTTAGGTGCTTGCATTTTTTGCTTAACTTTTCAAAGCTCCAATTCGGATACCCACATTTGGTGAGTGCCTCTTTGATCTTAACTTCCTCCTCTGACTTGTCTTGTCTTCAGTGACATTTTGTCTTTACGCGTCAAGCAAAGTTCTTAAGACACCACTTATGATGGGAGTGATGATGAGATTTAAAATTCAAGTACTGATCTGTATGGGTGGACTTACGATAGACCATTAACGTGACCGAACCATCATAACGTTAACGATGAGGGTGTCCAAGGAAAGAATTTTGCCTCTGTTCTCTTTTCATAGTACAATTTGATGGGATTGGGTTCATCGATGGTATTTAGGTGTATGTTAGCTCTTGTACTGCTTCTTTTCCAACAACCTCTAGAATATCGTCAACATATCTTTTCCACAGCTTAGGTTTATTATATCATGGGTGCGGTGGCGATAGTCGTTTGTTCTAAATGTTCCATGAAGGTGTTGGCGGCTACGGGGAACCTGGGCTTCCCATGGCAACTCCAAAAAGTTGACGGTATATTTTGCCCCTAAACGTGAAGTAATTGGTGGAAAGTATAAAGGCCACAATAGCTCCACAACATCATCAGCAGATAGTTGACAATTGTTGTTCTTGTTTTAGGGTTGCAAGACCCCTTCTATCTAACTGTTCCTTTGACAATTTCAACAAGCACTGTGTGGATGGGAGTACACATGAAAAAGACACTACAAATCATGCGAATTTAAGATTCTCCTTCATCCATCCAATTCAGATAATCTTCAGCTAGTTTTTTAGAATTACAACATATTTCGAGTTGCCAACTAGCGGGGATAAAATATCTGCAAGCCATCTCGACGTCTCATATCCTATAGTTGCCGAAAGTCAACGATGGACGTAGAGGAGCATTGTTGTGAATTTCGGTGTACAGTAATAGTCCTTGGAGGAGACATTTTACTCTGCTGTGGGGTAGATCCTGTTTGTACTTTGTTTTGATATCTTTCCTTCCTTCTCAAGTCTACTTAGATTGAGAGCAACTTACTTTTGTACAATAGCCATTAGAAGTTCCATATTTTACCGGAAGTGTTCAACATTTTGGTATCAGAAAAATGCATTTTTCTTCTCTTTTACCCGGTGAAATCTTAAGGCCACAGATTTTTGGTTTGGAAGTTATGAGCGAAAATGTTACCACAATTTTGGTCGACTAATATTTAATTTTACAACAGTACTCTAACGGGGCTTACAAAATCGTTTTGT
>JAMKCH010012297.1:0-28111 GCA_023653785.1 Ophioderma brevispina
ATATTTTTGTTAATTAAGGGTAAAAATACATGTTAAACGTGGGTGGAAGTGCATAGTAATGTATTCACATGAAGGATTGATGTGTAAAAAACGTTGATGCCATTGATGTGAGCATGTTAGGGTTTTAAGAGAGTATATAAGTGTGCCGGGAAAACTGTAAATACCCAGATGGCCTTCTTTTGTAGAATGTGTAGAATATGGAGCGATTTGAAACGTGATAACCCGCAGAGAATTGTACAACTACAAGTGGGATTAAATTACTTGGACTGGAGATACCAACCTCATGTAAGTGCAAAAAGTACCGACGCTTGGCGCATCTTCGACAATTACGCATGCGAAATGAGGTGTGATGTTTCTCTTGGCTCACGCTGCTCAAACGCTTGCATGTGTTCGATTCTGTCGACCAAATTTTTTTTTTAATTAATCGAGTAATGAAAGAAGGGGAAGAAGGCTTTAATTTTGTACTTGATAAAATAAACTTCGGTTATGTGTTGTTCATCCAGTGTGTATGTTAGTTTACTAACATGAATCTGAAGTATTTGGCAGTGTGCAATTTCATGAGGGAGTGTTTTTTGGGTTGTGTGTTAACGAAAAAGGTTAATTACGTTAGTGTTCATGTGTTGAGAGAAAAGAAAAGTGATTAGTCTTAAAAACAGATGCAAGGTTTGAGTATATCATTAGTTAGTGATGGTTACATTTGTGAACGTCACAGCATTGTAAAATAATATATGACGTTTACTGTCGATTTATTTTTTGGAGGTTGTTGACAAGACGAAGAGGGGGGACCAATATAGAGCGTTAGGGTAGCTCGCAGATTAAAGATTGAAGTGAGAAGACTTGGCGGAGTGGACCTAAACAAATTTGTAATGGAGGCGAGGTCAATTATTTTAATATAGATAGATATTTGATAGAACTGCCGTTGATTTTGAGATTAGTATGCAATACTTGATGGTGTTTTTTTTAAAGGTCATCGAACGGTACATAGAGAGCGTGCTTTAAACAAAGTACTTTAAAGATCAAGTAGGTTGTCATAGATGCAGTGTGTTTAGTAAGGAAGGTACACTTATAATATAAAGTATATGTATGATAGCGACTGACTGTGGCTTGGATGCTATGAATTCCACAGGCAAATGTATTGGATTCAATAAGGAATCCATGCAGTCGTTTATGTCCCTCATGCGTAATGGTAGTCCATAGAAATTCTTTGTATTTGCAAGATGGGCGCTCGTTTACACACGAATTTTCCCAAGGCATTGCTGCAGACCGTAAGAAAAAAATACAACATTTGACCTAAGATTTCAAGCGTTATTTAGATGTCATTAAATCTCAAAATTCATTTATTACACCCAAATCATCTGAAAAAGCCTGTATTGAACACAGAAGTGTACTTTTACCTCACACGTGCTCTTATATTAAAAAATAGATTTTGGATGTAAATGTGTATGTGTGTGTACGGTTTTTTCTGAATTTCCAGAGCATTCATTTAATTTTCTAGATCGGAGAATATTGAAAGATTTTTTTATTAAACCAGTTTGATGACTGCCCGGGGACGTCCAAACAACGCTGTACTTGAGCAGAGTACTTTTTGTACTTTTTCTTCACGTTTTCAAGGTTGTAGTTAAGTGGCTTAAAATGTCAGAAATAATTTATTGTCTCGACAGAAATAAAGTATAGAAATAAATATGTTAATTTTTTTTTACAAATTATTGGGTCCATGAGACCATAGCCCTGGGACAACCATAGATTTACATTTTTCAGCGAATTATTATATCGTAATTACACTGACCAATTCAAATAATCATAGCACCAAATTGCCAAATTTATACCATATTCTCAGAAAGTTCAAATTCACCTTGGTCTTTACCATTGACTAACACAGTAACTTTAAGACCACGGGTCACGGTAAAGTTTAATGCCATCAGCATATAAAAGTTTTTGTTTCTTAATTTTAAGTATTATTTTAATAATTAAAATTATTTAATTAAATTCCTCCAAGGTATATATTTAAGGGGAAAAAAATCCAAGATGTTAATATTCGACCAATCCTCGACTACTGCCTGGACGATATTGGGACCTTCACCAGAAAAATAACCATTCCAACATTGGACCAAAGTCAAAGACGTGCTGCTCGATTCATCTTCAATGACTACTCTAAAGAATCAAGAGTCACCAACATGCTAACCAAGCTTGATTGGGAACCACTCGACATCAGATGCATGAAAGCCCGACTCTGTACCATCTACAAAGAAACTCATGGCCTCATCCCAAATAATATTGCTCATCTTATGCACCAAACCAATAAAGACCAGACTACAACCAGACCAAACACCAGACAATACCATGGCAGCTTCATCTACGACCGCATAAGACCAAACAAGAATAACTACCTTCACTCGCTCTACCCATGGACTATACCAGACTGGAATGACCTCCCAACTACATCAGGACAGCTACTTCAATTGACGCTTTTAAAACTCAGTTGAGCTCCATTGACCTAGCCACCATTGCGCATAATGCTCACTTTAAAATTTAGTGCATCCAGCCCCTTCCAGCGTTACCTGTACGGAAAAGCCAAACCAGGCGATTGTACAGTAGCTGACAGATACAGATACAGAGAGTAAAATACTTGATTTATTTCACGCCCGCATGGTATCCAAGGGGTGGGGGTTCCTAGGGACGTGGTTCAATCTAATTATGCTAATGAAGCCGTGGGCGGATTTGGATTTTTTGTATTAGGAGAAGCGTATTTATAAATCAGACAAATAACAACAAAATTCTTGAAAAATGTCATTGCGCAACCAAGAAAACGCAAAAAAAAAAATGGGTCTCATGGAACCCCTCGGGCACTTAAGTGTTAAACACGGGCATCAAATAAGCCATTTAATTGAAATGTGAAATACACACTAGATGGTTATCTGTTGCTTACGTACTGTATACTCGCAGTATTATATCGAATACTCAAAATCCGCTCGCGAGTCAAATTACGTTATGTCATCGAAGTCTGCTATGCGTGATACGTTTTTCATAAATCAATCAAGAAGAGCAATTGCATAACAGGTAGTGGTGTATATTACACTAAAAACTTAAAGGGAGAAGAGGAGATTTTCCGAGGGTACAGTTTCTCTAAATTTGCACTTGAACTTGCGTGTCGTCTTAATCAGCCTCTAAATAGAATTAGCAAAATAGAGAAACGCCGTCTTAATTACATAAAGACGACTCTTTCTTGCTTATTCACTTCAGATTTGGTTTAATACATCGGTAAGCATTCTAAATGTGCACAAAATCTTAAAACTTGAAACGCATTTTCTGGAAATGTACTCGTCTCTTTTGAAAGTGTGTATCAAAGGTAGGTTTAAATTACAATGGAATTAAAAAGAACACCAGAAACTAAATGTGAGCGATTTATAAACAAAACGTAATAATTTCTCTACTCTTTGTTCGAATAAGTGATTTCGTACAGGATGAAATCAAAACTTTCATATGCGTAATATGTTAACAAAAGGTGTCATTTAAAGGTGCTTGTTCCGATTGATGTATATTGTGTTCTCTACTTGATATGAGAGCCTGGCACTTGCACATACACCCAATCAAGTACCGTGGGAAACAAACTTGCGGTTTTGATGATAGACCACTAAAACGGCGGTTTTTTGTTTATATCTTAGGAATGAAATGGATTTGAGAGCTTAAATTTCAGGACGATAATGAGAAAAATACGGCCTTTCATTTGATATCAAAATCGATACGACTTCCAGGTAAATCAGAGGGGGTCCCAAAGACGATCGGAACACGCACCTTTAACTAGTTAATGAAATAAATTTTAAAAACTTCATAATTTGATTTGTTTTTGTTTGTATTGATTTACAAAAAGGGATGTGTGCAACTTGACGATTCAAAACATGATATCTCTATATGTCCTGTCTATGTTGAATTTCCCTTCATACGAAATTCCTAGACGCTTGCCATTTATATTTACTGCTGACTGGACGGAGCTCAAGTAATAACTTAAATTAGCAAAACGCTGCTAGAGATATTTGTGCCTCATTTACTAAGGACACATTCCAATGGCGCGTAGCACTTGTACACTGCCAAATTGATCTCTGTCTTTTGGAGTGGTAGATGATAAACTAAGTTGGAACTGCTCGGTGTTAATAAGATAACTTAATACTATGTCCCCTTCAGCTTATGGCGAATGCCGCATTTTTGTACGCGTGTACTTTCTAAATAGGAATCATGTCTTTACAACATAAATAGGGCGGGTCATTTAATAGCGTGATTTGTGCCTGGCGCAAGATGGTTCCTAGTACCTCGGGGGCTTTTGTTGCACCTGGGTAATATAAGACGTTTTCCATATCAAAATGCGCAAATAAGATCTCATGACATCTCAGATAGTTTTCATTAGAAACTCTCGGACTTTTTTTTCTTCAGCGATATGGATACAGTTGGGAATCACTACTGTGGCGTCTTCAATGACCAAGAGCCGAGGGATACGTTATCAGTGATTTCTTAAAATGATGTTGAAAAGAAAAGACTGGCGGATAAGCCTTGCGAATTGCTATTATATCAAGGGTTTGTTCATTCAGTGCAAATGCAATCATTGATTCAAAAATCTTCATTTTCACTGGCGCTCCTTTGACTGAATGAAATAAATGGATCTTTTCGCAGGCATTTCGTCAATCTTTAAAGCTATCTTTATTTTTTCGTGTCTCAAAATAGATACACAATTAATACATTAATGTTACTTTCTCTGAAGGTAATAGATGGAATCCATACCATTGGTAAGCCTACAATAGCTCCACTTCTCAGATATGGCTACAGATAATTTCAATAAGAATAAATACAATAAGTTCCCTTTGCGAAAGGTAAATGATATTGAATGGACTTTTGTTCGTTCTCCAGATCATCCAAGGATGCGGAGAATACAATACAGCCACTTGGTTCACCTGAACATTTCGGATATTTCTGCAGGTGATTCTTTTGTATTCCCTGCACGCTTGGGTTGTTTTTAGCCAAGTTAACATATAGAGGTCTTCCACCTTTCGGATTAGCGGTCATCTTGCCGGGAATGTCAAAGTCCATTTCAAATTCCTGGAGACTTTCTAAATCTAAAGAACGATATGCATGTTGGATATGTATGCATACAAGTATGGGTCACACTTTGAATAGCACAAGTACTTTGAGGTCGGGTATTTTGATCTGAATGACGAATACTACGGGAACTAACACCTTAATTGTTATAGGTTATGCATGAGTGAGGTGAAAGACGTCTATTGACATCCTGTCCAAGCGCTCCATAGATAATTTCTTTCTCTCCAATGACGATTTACACAGTAACTTAGCTATTTTGCCCATATAATACTGCTGTCACTGTTAGCAATGTTGAGTAATCACCAACGGAAAGAAATTTTTTGCATCGTGAAAAGGTAATCCTTATCATGCTGTTCAGCCATTAAAAAGGCAACATGATTCACAGAAATAACATTCTCTATAGGGCCCTTTCACGCAAGGTAAGTTAATGGCTTTTGGTTTTGCCTTCCAGATCACCCAAGCATGAGAAGAATACAATACATGCACCCGGTTAACCTGAACATTTCAGATATTATTCAGGTCATCTTTTGTATTCCATTCACGTTTGGGTTGTTCTTAAGGACAGGTCGGGTCAACCTATTGACCTCCCGTGAAAGCACCCAATAATGCTCAGAAACAAAACATGTCATTTCAATCTTTGTATGGCGATTAAAGGTGCAACGAGAGATTTTGAAGCACCTAAATATTGTGTCATAATCTATATCTAGATGATCATCTTCCTCATTGACAGTCATATATTCAGTCTTCCTGGCATTTAGATGTAGGCCGACTTAAAAAAAAAAAAAAAAAAAAGTCACACTTTGAATAGCACAAGTACTTTGAGGTCGGGTATTTTGATCTGAATGACGAATACTACGGGAACTAACACCTTAATTGTTATAGGTTATGCATGAGTGAGGTGAAAGACGTCTATTGACATCCTGTCCAAGCGCTCCATAGATAATTTCTTTCTCTCCAATGACGATTTACACAGTAACTTAGCTATTTTGCCCATAGAATACTGCTGTCACTGTTAGCAATGTTGAGTAATCACCAACGGAAAGAAATTTTTTGCATCGTGAAAAGGTAATCCTTATCATGCTGTTCAGCCATTAAAAAGGCAAAATGATTCACAGAAATAACATTCTCTATAGGAGGGCGAGGTGGCCGAGTGGTCTAAGGCGCTGAACCGTCGGCAGAGTATAAGATCGATCGAGCGGCCCGGGTTCGAGCCCCGCAAGAGTCGGGTTTCTTGGTCATACTCAAATAGTTCCTGTAAGGTCGGAAATTGCATAATTGCACAGCACTGTGATTATGGAATTTCTCCTCGCTCCCACCCATTGCGTAAAATGTGCAGGTGTATGCAATGGGTGCCCGGCGCCTCATGGTTCGGAGAGTCATGTAAAGCTGCTGGTCCCGTGTGTCAGGGGAGTCATTCCTGAACACGTAAAAAGTTGCAGACCTTATCGAAAAGAGTAGGGGACCATCCCGGGTCTGTTACCTGCACTCATCACTCTAGGTACCAGGGTCCCTTCCAACCCGTACTAGGCCAGCGTGGAAGGGTAGGCCGAAATCCAGCATGGAAACATGTTGAGGCCTTAGTCCAGCAGTGGACTGACAAAAAGGCTGATGATGATAGGGCCCTTTCACGCAAGGTAAGTTAATGGCTTTTGTTTGCCTTCCAGATCACCCAAGCATGAGAAGAATACAATACATGCACCCGGTTAACCTGAACATTTCAGATATTATTCAGGTCATTCTTTTGTATTCCATTCACGTTTGGGTTGTTCTTAAGGACAGGTCGGGTCAACCTATTGACCTCCCGTGAAAGCACCCAATAATGCTCAGAAACAAAACATGTCATTTCAATCTTTGTATGGCGATTAAAGGTGCAACGAGAGATTTTGAAGCACCTATATATTGTGTCATAATCTATATCTAGATGATCATCTTCCTCATTGACAGTCATATATTCAGTCTTCCTGGCATTTAGATGTAGGCCGACTTAAAAAAAAAAAAAAAAAAAAGTCACACTTTGAATAGCACAAGTACTTTGAGGTCGGGTATTTTGATCTGAATGACGAATACTACGGGAACTAACACCTTAATTGTTATAGGTTATGCATGAGTGAGGTGAAAGACGTCTATTGACATCCTGTCCAAGCGCTCCATAGATAATTTCTTTCTCTCCAATGACGATTTACACAGTAACTTAGCTATTTTGCCCATAGAATACTGCTGTCACTGTTAGCAATGTTGAGTAATCACCAACGGAAAGAAATTTTTTGCATCGTGAAAAGGTAATCCTTATCATGCTGTTCAGCCATTAAAAAGGCAAAATGATTCACAGAAATAACATTCTCTATAGGAGGGCGAGGTGGCCGAGTGGTCTAAGGCGCTGAACCGTCGGCAGAGTATAAGATCGATCGAGCGGCCCGGGTTCGAGCCCCGCAAGAGTCGGGTTTCTTGGTCATACTCAAATAGTTCCTGTAAGGTCGGAAATTGCATAATTGCACAGCACTGTGATTATGGAATTTCTCCTCGCTCCCACCCATTGCGTAAAATGTGCAGGTGTATGCAATGGGTGCCCGGCGCCTCATGGTTCGGAGAGTCATGTAAAGCTGCTGGTCCCGTGTGTCAGGGGAGTCATTCCTGAACACGTAAAAAGTTGCAGACCTTATCGAAAAGAGTAGGGGACCATCCCGGGTCTGTTACCTGCACTCATCACTCTAGGTACCAGGGTCCCTTCCAACCCGTACTAGGCCAGCGTGGAAGGGTAGGCCGAAATCCAGCATGGAAACATGTTGAGGCCTTAGTCCAGCAGTGGACTGACAAAAAGGCTGATGATGATAGGGCCCTTTCACGCAAGGTAAGTTAATGGCTTTTGTTTGCCTTCCAGATCACCCAAGCATGAGAAGAATACAATACATGCACCCGGTTAACCTGAACATTTCAGATATTATTCAGGTCATTCTTTTGTATTCCATTCACGTTTGGGTTGTTCTTAAGGACAGGTCGGGTCAACCTATTGACCTCCCGTGAAAGCACCCAATAATGCTCAGAAACAAAACATGTCATTTCAATCTTTGTATGGCGATTAAAGGTGCAACGAGAGATTTTGAAGCACCTATATATTGTGTCATAATCTATATCTAGATGATCATCTTCCTCATTGACAGTCATATATTCAGTCTTCCTGGCATTTAGATGTAGGCCGACTTTGTCTGCAGCATTCTCAAGTGATGTTAGTAGATCTTGTGCACCACATATCAGATCAGCTGTTACAGCTATAGATCATCTGCGTAGTCAAGGTCTGTGAGATACTGACTTTGGTGACGTCTAGAACGCTTGGGTTTGATGGTGAGTCCTGATAGTAATTTCATAATAGTAATTTCATATAGATTAGACACTCAATATATTTCTTACCTTGTATTTGGCTACAAAAATGTCTTAAAAGAGAGAAAAAGGTGATTTTGATTTGCTTAAATTTCAATATAAAACATAGGCTGAATTTCGTATTTGCTCCTATACAAAATTACAAAATTCACAATGTTTGTACCAAAGAAACATTTCTCAGCTTAATCCTTTCAGATGGGGCTATTTTTGATCGAAAGCTTTACATCAGGGCAAAAATCAGTACTTTCGATTTATTTAGGGACACCTGATATGTGAAATCTCTCGTTGCACCTTAAAAGGACGAAAGTGACGAATTTTTGATCCAGCAAACACCAAAATGTTACCAAAAAAAAAAATATTATAATTCAGAAAGGTTGGGGAAACTTTGATGTATTTCTGGGACGGCCTCAAAACTCAACCACCTCTTGTATGCCGGACTCTACCAGTTCTTTCTGGTTGATTTTTGTTTTAAACAACCGACATGAATCGCAAGTGGTTCAGTTGTGAAGTTTTCAACTTGATGAATGTTAAACACACACACACAAACACAAATACATGCATACACACACTCACATACACACACGCTTGCGCGCGCGAACACGTAACGTGTTTTTTTACGAAGAGTAGTCTGCTTTACCACGACAGCTAAGTTATGGGGGTGGCTTCAAAACTCAACCGTCTATTAACCTGCCGTTCATTGCCGGTTGGGCCATTTAATGACCCTATTTGCCGCATTCTTATTGTACAGTACTTTTTGGTCATGATACAACATGAACAAAAAGTCTTCAAAAGTCATGGGAAAAGAGCTTGATGGAAAGTCTTCTCTTCTGCGCGGCCGATATAATTAAGATCGGGGATCCCGCACTCTAATTACAAATATCGTTATAGATAATTTACAGTAGTGTTTTAGTTCATTACAAACACAACCGTGCCAAACTTTCAATATCGAAAAAGAGTTGGGTAGTGTGCCTTTAAAGCAATAATGGCACATTTTTTGAAGAGCGCCCCCAATTTTCAAAATTTGATATTTTGGCACAGTTACATTGGTGATTGTCTAGGAAACTATACCTGCGAACGACAATGTTACAATATGCGTATTTATCATAAAATAAGCGATTTTGTAATAAGAATTTGGATCTCAAATTGGACTTAACGGCAGAGCTGGAAATGCTACGTTTATGTCCGTCCATGATGAAATAGTGCCACCTCGAGAAAATAACCTCTAACTTGATTTGCCTGAACCAATAAAACAACTTATGGATGAGTGTAGACACGTACATGGCGCTATTTCCCGGCTATTTCACATTGGAAGGCGGCCGTTGAATTATTATCGGGATCCCGATAATAATTATTCTAATTACAAAATTCCTTCGTTTGTGAGACACAGACATTTTCGAGCTTAACCATTCACAGGTATGGTTTACTAGCCAGTTACCAATGCAACCGTGTAAAAATCTCAATTTTTTTGAAAAATTGGGGGCGCTCTTCAAAAAAAATGTGCTAATATTGCTTTAAGGTGGGTGACCCGATTATTGTCCGATATTCCACATAATGTTTTCCCCCTTATATGACAGTTTATCACCACGAACATCTAATTACAAATTTTTGAGTCCAGCCGTTGAGATAGTAGAAGCAAATCGTGTACTAAATTCACTCATAGGATAGTTTGTGTTAATGTGGTCGACCACATTTGGAGATGTTTTTTCATAACGTCAAAAGGAAACATGTTCTCTAGGCCTTGAATTTCACTGGTGTAATGAAAAAAATTTGATGGGGGTAAAATATTTATTTCTATACTTTATTTCTGTCATGACAATAAGATAAAGTGTCGAACGGGTCACCCACCTTTAAGGGGAAACAGACTATTACTCTAATATTACTCTACTAGAGCGGACTATTGCGCTACTATTCTATGCTATACACCAGCACAAGATTAAATAGACAACCATACCTCCTCCACTTTACACCATCCAAACAGAGATTTTGGTATCAGTGTTCATTTTTCTCATTACCTCCAGTGAATTTGTGGCCCATGAAATGTTTCATTTTGATGCTATAAAAACATCGCCAGATATGGTCGACCACATGAACTTAACACACACTGGCCTACGGGGGAAATTTTGAATTACATGTAGTACACATGTTTGCTTCTACTAGTCAAACGACTGGACCGATTGAACTCAAATTTATAATGAGATGTTTTTGGATATGCTTCCACGTGAGGGAGAAAAAAATATGAAAAATCGGACCATGATTCGGTGACCTAACTAATATCTGACGTCATCGAACATTTGTTTTCATATATATAATTATGTAGTGCTGTCGTTACAGACAATTACACAGTGAAACTCTACGAACATCTAGCAACAACATATGATTATAATTCCTATCTCAATGTGCAGAAATGGAAGGTCATAAGTATGATTTTGTAACTTTGTGGTAATTAGTATTATTTTATTGTAAGTAGAAGTTGAGAATTCAATTAATATCGTTCATCAACAGTACTATTTTTTTTTCAAACGAAAGATTTAAAAAAGGAAAACAATCCATCATGTCGGGTGGGCAGGTGTGAAAATAAGAGTGAGGCTATTGAGCTTCGTGTGCCGTTATGTATTGTGCAAATACAAAATTTAAAAACCCTTTAGGTGCTTTTGCGACCAATTTAATTTTTTTTGCTTCCTTTAAGCCAATAGTTCGCAATCCAAGTAGAAATCCGCAGTTGGAAAACTAATTAAAATATAAGCACCTTTAAATTGGGCTTTTTCGTAAATATATGCAAAACGGGGTTTTCCCATGATCAATTAATCAATTTCCAATGTGCATTATGTATTCAAACATTTTGTTCCATTTGACGCGTTTCGCAAACCGTGATTTGGCCCAAAGTTAAAACCCACCTATTTGAACTCAATTTGTATTTATGAATGTCTCTAGGTCCCCTCACATGTAAGATAATCTTCGTTAAAATATGCCTAGGAAAAAACACCTTTCTCGAGGCACACTAAAGAATTCATCTACTACCCCGCTCGTGCACCAAACGGGCATTCGGAAGACCTGGCGCACTTAAGTGTTAAAATGCCTGTCCAAAAATGTTGGGAGTCGAATTCAAAGAAAATTACCGTGTGAGTAAAAAAAAAGTATACACTTCCTTGATAAGCTGTGATATTCCAGGACTAATATTTCATGAATGGTTGTTAACATTTGATTAGAGTACATCTTCATGCATCCTTTGATACCAAAATTTATGGGGGCGATGGTGCATGGATGACTGCACAGGGGACAATTACTGAACTTGTCCAATTGTGATGGCGCAATGTTACACAATGAAACCAATGGTTCTGAATCATGTTGATTGTTCATTTCTTATTACTACCTATGGCTTAATTGGACCAATCACAATTCGGACATGGTTTTCAGAATTGTCCCTGGGCGTCACCATGCACAATAACACCATAAATTTGGTATCAAAAAGAGAGAAGGAGGATTTTGTATTCGCTTCATAAATTAAAACCATTCATGAAAATATTAGTCACATGGAAATATCCCAACTTTATCAAGGAAGTTGTATTTACTTTTTTTTGACTTCACGCTGTGAAGAGAGTTTCTTAACGAGGGGGGGTTATGCTTTGGCTATTAATGATGAAAATTGGTAAATAACCCTTAAAATACACCTAACAGTGCAGTACTATCAAAACGCACTACCAGCACAGCTTGCCCTTTTAACAATATAACTTAAATTTACCAGCAGTTAAAATAGTGCACCGCACGGTCGTGTCCGATCAATTATTTACAAATCTGTGAATAGATACTGACGGACTACGCTCGGTTCATATTCATGTTTCCGATTAGAATGTTCCAAATGCTTGCTTCTTCCGTACACCATGCACACATTAGTATTTGAAATATTCGTGTTGGCTTTAATACTGATGTATTATGGTTTATCTTTCACACTTATCACTGGAAGAGCTGTGTCTCTTCAAAAACACATAAATGAAATGAGTTGCATAAATGATTAATCAAGAAGTAGCTGTTGATAAAAATATATCACTACTTAAAGTGATCGTGTTGTGGGTTTGCTCACAGCTTGCTTCAATATTACATTGACATCGTAAGGGTGTCACAACATGAACCCTACAAATAGAGTCTGTTATGTCAGGTGTAATACGTAATCATTGGTACCAATCATGCTGCCTATCACTACTACAGGTACATGTACTTCTTCTTCTGCTACTCTCGCCACTTCTTGTGCTCCTCTTCTCTGCTCTTGTTCTGGTGCAGAAATAGCACCAGATCAGAATTCACCAACACCCTTGGACTGCCACCACAACCACACTGCCATGCACCACCACTGTCAGCACCAGCCAGCACCAGCACCACCAACCAGCAAACAACACCAGCACCACCACCACCAGGCACCACCACCACCAGCGCACCACCACAACCACCAGCACCACCACCACCACCACCAGCACCACCCACAGCACCACCACCACCAGCACCACCAGCAATGCCACCGCTGTGGCGGCACCCATCCACACCACCTCCCCCTCATCCACCACCACCACCACCTCCTCATCCAGCAGCAGCACCACACCACAACACCACCACTACCACCACCACCCCCATCCACCACCACCACCACAACCGCCACCACATCGTGCACATCACACCACACCAGGCACCCACTACCAATACCACCACCACCACCACACACCACCTCATCCAGCAGCACCACCAGAACCAGCCACCGCTGCTGCGGCACCACCACCCCACCCGCCACATCCTTATCCACCACACTACACCACCTCCTCATCCAGCACCAGCCCACCGCCACCGTGCTGGACGGCACCACCACCAATCCCACCAGCACCACCACAAAAACCACCATACTACCACACCGCCACCACCGCCACCGCATCGGCACCATAACACCCCACCTCACTACCACCACCGGCACCACCACCAACAACACCACCAACACCTAACACACATTTTAAAAAAAAACAATCCACAGCCTCGTCCCCACATTTGCCAACCAGCACCACCACCAGCACCAGCCCTATAAAACTACCCCCACTAAAAACTTCAACACCAAACAAGAACATCAACAGCATTCATCAGCAGCATCTCCTGTCACCCACACGTAAAAAGGCATTTCCTGATCTACAGCCTCGCTCCAAAAGAGATGTATCTGAACCACTGACCTAAGTATAGCATGCGTGTTCTGTTACTAATCGTAATTTTGTCTATTTCTGTCTGCAAAAAACGACTACATAAATTACCATACATAGGATTTATTCCAAACCATCAAAATACATCGTTCGATATCAAATGAAATTTTGGAAGTAATCTTTTCTTTAGGATATTAGTGAACATAAACAAAAATTAGAGGCTGCTAGGATACATGCCAATGCACCTCCAACTAAAAATAGCGAACATAAAATGGCTTAGGCCTTAAGTCGACGGTTATTGCTGCTGGATCACTTTGCCTTCAATTATGCAAAACTTCTGAACTTCTGGAACGCTTCCTTGTCTTGTTGATATTTAATTAGTCACTTTCTCACTCACACATTCGCTCATTATTCTACGTCCACTAACCTACTCAGCTGCCACACTGATTCCGTTCACCTATTGACAGTGGTCATTATTCACGTTATATCAGCTTATTTAATAAACAAGGAAATTCGTTTGCTGAGTGATTTATTTTTGGCTCAAGTACTTATAATACGTTCTTAATAAGCTTAATGCACTAATTGGGTAGCAATAGACATCCCACGCAATAAGATATCAGTATATCAGTGACATTGCAAAATTACTGATCGCATTTCAAAGACCACTGCTAAGGAGTCGATAGATGCCCGGCTCAGAAAACTAATTACTGCCTAAGTACAGTGGCACGTTTGACGTGCATAAACGTAATTGTGAAATTCAATTTCAATTTGATGTTGTAAAACAAATTACTGTACAAAGAACAAGGAAATTGTGGCAGAATAATGCTTTGCTACCAATAGGTAATGGAGTGGTTCTCCGCATGAAGAAGGGGATATAATATTTGTTTGGATTCGAGCGTGATACAAGGATTATCTTGTACGAGATTAACAATCAGACTTACTCAAAGGCTTCGAAGCTTAAGGAGCTTAGGCCAGTTGAATCTAAACAGCGGTTTCTTGCCCGGTTCAATCCGTTTTGTTCGTCTGTGAACCAGTTCTGTTGTTCTAAAGTTCAATTTACTCGTGCATCCCGCAGCATAGCGTCACTGCTTGATGACCTCTACGCCTCCAAGCGTTTTGATGTTGTGTTCGAGCTTAAGAGAACTCAATGAAAACAATTTATTATTTTGAGCTAGCGCGTGTAGCCAGAGCAGCGACCAACATAGCAAGAAGACCCCTAGCAATATCAAGATTGGGGTCAAAGGGCAAAAAACTACAGCATTTGATTGGACTGTGACCAACGCAACGTCAGCACCACCAACTACAAGGCTCAACCGGAGCATAATAGCTGACGCTGGAGCAAAGCGTCAAAAGATCGATCCATCGGTTAACGCTCAGCGCCGGAAGTACGCTTCGCTTCGGGATTGTAGCGTCAATTGCGTCTGCTCAATTTCCCTAGTAACTGTGCACACAGTACATTCAATAGCCTATGCTCTGTCCCTGCGTACTCTGTGCTAACATAGGAACCATGAGAAATCTCACCCCGGTTGCGAGAAAAATGCTCAAGGGATTTTTTGGTAGAATTTTTTTTTTTTTTTTTTTTTTTTTTTAAAACGGTTTTTTAATTTTATTATGATAGACATTCAGAAAAAAAATCCCGAAAATGGGTTATAATTTATAAAAAGTGGTATTTTGGTAGGATATAATGTCAACTCTATGGATAAAAATCACCAGTGATTGCGGGCGCGTATTCGACTCGGGGCGCCATGGACAACGGTTAGACCTATACTTTCGTAGAAGAAGCTGACAAACCAAGAGAATCTATTCTGAGTACATGGTGATGTAAGTTAGTTTGACATTACGGTGCTGAAAAAGATCCAAAACGACCATTCTAAACAAGGCTTCCAACATGTGTTAAAAACAGGCATTCTCGCCAATGTTCATGAACACAGTGTGTGGGTAATCGCCCTATCCCTAGCATGTCATTGATCAGTGAATGGATGGTGCTCTGTGAAGTGGGAAATCATTTAAATACGATCAAAAACCTATTTGGTGAAATGGATTCAGTCACATTGGTTGGGTGAGCAAAAGTCGCAGGCCGTTTACAGTGGACTCACTAACTGCAAGATGATAAATAGACAATACATGAATCATATTAAACTGCCCATTAACCGCCGATGGGTGAACACTGGAGGTTGTGATTGAAGCACCCACTATAGTGATGAAGATTTAAGCCTACAATCTGACTTTTAATGTTTACGTGGTGTTTGTTAACTGCCTTCAAGTTCAAACAAACTTCAGGATCTCAAACTGCCAGGAGCACCAGTACAGTGATTAGTATCCACGGTCACTTAACGGTACTGGACGTAATAAGTGAAGTACTCGTATCTGCAGACACAAATAAGGTTTACCGACAAGCGAGTAACAAAATAAGCGAGCGCGCCGTGTAATAGTATATGTGCAATAATTAATATCTGACACTTATTAACCCAACGCCGGGTTATAGATTATAATCGGGCCTTCAGATAACCAGTATGGATCCTAAGGCCTGAATTCCGAAGCGTTATGATCTCACAGGGTATGTTACGCCAAATGAAAGTAATAGAGAGAAATGGAGTACGTGAATTTAATAAGTGTTTTAAATAATTTTTTAATAGTTTTTTTAGTACGCGTTGGCTCAATTTTACCATGGATATGTTGTTGTAATGCAAAGCTTAGTCTTTTGTTGTAATGTCGCGAAATGAGTTCTGGATACTTATCAAGAGGCTGGATGTACATTCGTGCGAGACGATAAGGAGAGAGAATATCTGAGCGACTGACAATTGCATAGACTCTACAACCTATTCCATCGGCGGTGGACTCCCGGTAGTGTAATCAGGGAGGGGACCCGGTTAAGTCGCGTTTGTTCTGTGGAAAGGGGGTTGGTATTATAGAGGACGCGGTATGCAGGAGTGGCAAGCTGAACAGAGGTCTTCAAGGTCTCTAGTTTAGCATTTTCCAGGAGTAATAAATATTTGAACCCAGTTGACGCGCTGAACACAACGACAGAGCGGGATCTATGCGGGGACAACATCTCAAGCCTTTATCTGAATATGTTAAGTTAGAATTTTTTAGATTTAAAACTAAACGCGGTAGTTGGGATTGTTGCAGAAATGTGTCTAGAAAATGCCGTGAACCAAGGATCGAGCCAGTGTGGTGAGAACACCGCATTTGTGGTGTTTAGGAGATGAATCAAAAGAAGTGTTTACACAAAAGCCATAATCGGAACTTACTTTTAGAACCTCTGACTCTACGCATTGCAAAATGACATGAGAATATTGACCATGTGAAGGGGTGCCAAAAAGAACGCAGGTAGACTCATTTTAGATCTATTATAATGCGTAATTGAAACAATAAAGAGGAACAAGGTCTTCCTCTCTCATGGTGGAAAAGGGGCCGAATTTTGCCACGACGAAAATTAAACCCACATGAAAGGCATAAAACAATAACAAGTATGCAAAGAAACCTAACAAATTAAGGGGCCAAAACATTATTTCAAATTCGAAACATAAATGAACACGGCCTCGTTCCACAAAATATATATGTGGAATTAACAAGTTGTGATTCTATCGGGGTTAGATCTAGATATTAAACAAAAATGATTGTACCCCCCCCCCTGCTGGTAGGACGAGGGATAATTATTTTTTTCATGACAAAAAAAAAGTATCCCAAAAGGAGGCAAGTTGACAAATACAAAAATATGAGTCCACAAAAAATATCATCGTTAGCCGTCGTAAAATGGCCAAAATGTACTTTGCGCGCCCCTAGGAAGACCCCCATGTCCACTTAAGCGTTAAAGTTAAATCTAATGAAAAGAAAGCTCTGGACTTTTTGATTTGAGTTAATGAGAACGTGTCCTATTTCAGCAGTTATGTGTAATACTTAGGACAGAGAAAAACAATACCCAGCCGGTCCCAAATATCGCATTAATCTAACAGATTTATACATAATTCAAAGCGAGTCTTCCGGCGAAAATGTCGATCAGAGTACCCTAATTTTGATCGTCCAAAGAAAAGTTCTTAGGATTTCATTTATCGAAATTTAATACATCAATAAGAGCTTCCTATGGGTATTATTTTGTTTTTCTTTTTTTAGATCACTTTTCGCATACCTGAGACGTATGTTGACAGTAATGATGCAAAATTCGGGCCATAATAAACTAGGTGACCACCACAAATATTTATTGATAAAATTTACTAAATATGGATGTCAATCTTCAGAAGTTAGTTTTGCATTAGTTTCGCAGTTCCTCGTCTCCAAACGGCATTGCGCTACTTTATGAGGATGGGAAGCTTGACCATTTAAAGTCGCAGCTAGTAATTGGGAAAGAAGTACCCAGAATCGGAGTTTTAGGGGCATCTCGTAGACACGGATCACATTTGGCGGAAGTACACGATCTAAGCTAAGCGTAGCACACGCGTCTTCGCATTGGCACGGAATCACTCGTCAAAATTTGCCTCGTGGTACGAGGTGGTCTTTAAAATCAGGTATCTCGATATAACAACAATAATTTGATATCCGGCTTGGAAGATGTTGGGAAATATTATTCTTCATACAAGTATGTGATCAATATGACAACAATTAGATAAACCTAACAGATCCTTGTCATTTGTGGAGGCTTATCGGTCACAGTATGCATTAAATAAGATATATTGCTTGCGTACGTCTCATACTGTGCCATTTGTTCCATTTGGCGCTGCATTTTGTTCCATTCGTTTTGATCCATTGCATGCCTCGTGCGTTTTCAACAAAACCCGGGTCACCCAATGCACGCATCTATACAGACACTTTTCGCGACTATGCTTGATATTATGACCAGCGTTGTGATTGCGGTCAGCCAGCGAGTCTCGTAACTTGCGGTCTTTGTGTGAGTGAACACAATGGACGCCCGATCTTGTTTGTTTTGCGGCAAACTTATGTTTTCAGCGGGATCTTCTTGGAATTCCCGGCCATGGGGGTTTCTTCAGACCAAGTACATAGTAGAAGGTAAATTAAAGTCAACATTTAGGCCTAGCCCTGCAGAGCTAGCCATGGGAGGTCTCGTAGCAACTGGTACTGACAGCGGCACTAGACAGGATGCCAGGCTAGGCTAGGGCCTAGGCTTAGCCTAGCGAAGTCAAAACTATAAAGTATGGCTTTAATAGAATGACAAGTTGAAATCGGACAGACAAGGATCTACTTAAGGTAGGATAAACAAATATGAATGTTTTATTTTCTTCGTGAATGGAAAGAAAGTTTCATTGTTGAAAGATGAAATGTTTCTATCAAAACTCATGGAAAATATCTGACCATTGACATTCATAACATTATTATTTGTATAATATTTTGGGCTGGGATGTTGTTTGAACATTTATCCTTAATTATGAAATTCCTCTAATGATTCACATGAGTTACAATATGCTTCATCCACCAAGGACCACAGTTCCGTGGGTTTGTACTTGTACATTAGGGACATGAAACTGACCTTGTGTGATCTGGGTTCATATATCAACCAAAAAGCAGGGGTGTATTTTCTAAATAAACTGGCGAATGGAACCGTACGAAACTTGTGCAGGGAAGTGAGATGTACTAGCTCATAGGATTGATTAGGCATGTCTGTTTTACGATCTCTGTTATTATCTTGAAAAAATCTCTCTGAGGTGTGGGATAAAGTAATCGATGGAGTTATATAATTTATAGTGTAGGAAGAACTTAGGTCATTTGCAAAGGATAGAAAACTGAACGACTCAATCAAGAAAAAAAGATTTAAACACGCAGCTCTGTGATATCGCTTGGCAATTCAACTGATAAACATGTAAATTTGAACACTCTTTCTAAAGCACAGCCATCCCACTGTGAACCTCAGTTGAAAGCCCGGTTGACCAAAGCGTTGTACAGGAATATGAGATAGTAAGACAAGGCTTCATATTGTTATACTAGCCTTCGTCCGCGCCTTTTTATTATTTTATTATATATGCTCCGAACGTTGACTTAATATTTATCTTAAAATGCACTACCAAAACGCAGGTATTTCATTTGCCAGAGAGTGATTTTTGCCTTATTATTGCTGAAATACATCGATATAATGATTTTACAAATGCCGTGGACGACAGACAAAACGTAGAGATACGCTTTGTCTGTTAAGGGGGTTACATACTCTCTTTCGTAATTTAAAGTATATGCGTACGTAATTTCCTTTGTCCACATTTCTTATAAGGGGGTATATCACGTTGGTCACCCTATTCTCGTTACGAACGGCTGCTCTGGACCGGGAACTACGACCATCAGTATCCTAACAAAATCAGAGATATTCCTCATATTGACGCTTTTACTGCGTCAAGCGCCCTCCATGGCGCAAATCACCATAAACGTAACACATTAAAGCAAACTGATTTTCGACCACTCCAAGTTTTCTTTTGAAAACTCATGACCCTTACCATAAAACGGAAACATTAAAAGCCAAACATGATTTTCGACTCAAGTTTTCTTTTGAAAACATTAATCCCTCACCATAATATCGGAAAGTTTATTTCAATGGCATTTCAGCATTTATCATTACTATATTGCATTGATCTATAAGCAAAGTTCAAAATCTTAATTCTAGAAAAAATGGGGCGTTTCATGACCATCTCTTACCATGGAGTTCAAGTAGATAGGTTCACTATAGCGAAAACGACCGCAAGCTTAGAGATACTTTGCGTGCATTTACATTATCATGGTATCTGTTAAATATTACTTTTTAAAAAAAATGATTTCATTTATTTATAACAATTGGATATATCAGCCAGGATAAGACCCAATAGTGTACAGGCACTGAAAGTAAAGGGATGCCATAAAAAACAACACAGAAATAGAAGCAGCCCTACACAAAAACTAAAGAGACAAGGGGCGGATGGAAAAGCAAAAAATAAATGGGACAGACGAATGGAGAAAATAAAAACACCTAAGACCTATAGATACAAGATGTAGCACTGTCCTAACAACCTTGGCAAATACACCCGTTATAGCAAAAGAAAACATATTAAAAAAACCCGGAACCAAGGATACCGAGATTTTCAGAAAGGTATATAGACTCGTTGATAGGAGTGCTGAAATGAATAATGAAAAGATGAAGGGTTCTATCTGGTAGGACTACCCATTAGTAAGTCAGTTTTTACCTGAAAACCTTCTTGAGGTGATAAAATTCATTTTCGAAATCGGCACAGGTGTTTCAAACTCGATTTTGTTTTAACACATCACTTATTAAATCACGAGGAGGTCATTCTCCTTGCTGAAACAAAAATGGTTAAGATCGCTAAAACAAATCAAGGTTCATTGATCTTGCAAAACCAAGTGAGGGTTCAAAGACCTTCCGTTTCCGAGCTTTTACATCAAAACTTTCCGAAAGCTATTAAAACAATACTACACTCGAATAGTATATTGCTTTTAACCATATCTTCCGAGCACGTGCTAGGTAATTCATATCTTGCCAAAACCGGAATGCTATGTATTAGTAAAGAGATAATTTACCGGTTCACTCTAAGCTCTGAATATCAGAAATACTCTAGTCATGTTCGAGATGTTTGTTGCATTTTCACATCGGGCATCAGAACGACTCTGTGTAAAATACATGAGACACTTTAATATGAAAGAAATAATATGAAGAATTAATGTATCCACTAGGTAGATTACATGCAAAGCATCCTATAGTTCACCCCAGAGCGACCGGCACACAAAGGGAACCTTTTTATTAAACAATAAGAACATAATAGGGCAAGTCACTAAACTTCAGGTAGATGAGATGGTTCGATGTAACATTTTATCAATGTTTCGTGCGTCATTTGTTGATGTATCTCACTCGATGTGTACGTGTTTTTACAAATAAATTCTTATGAATCAGGAATTCTTTATAGTCTCAGCTATAGCTAGGATGGTTCATCTCGGTCAATGATAAGGAAAAAGATTATGTTGCTATAATATTTGGAGACAGGATTGATGAGGTCTGACGTAATGTAATTGCAGCAGACAGGAGGTACTGCGTAGCGCTCTTTCTAGCCAATCACCAGCATCATGGCGCGCAACTACCCTGACGAAAGCCGAAACAATTGCAGAAATGTACCAGTACCAGGATTTTGAAATTGTTAATGGAAGCTGCCAATCGACAAAATAAATTATTCAACACACCCCAGAGTTTAGGTGTTCCCGATAGTTTAAAGTCACGTTCAGTCATTTATTTTCAGAATTTGTATAATCCAATTTGGTTCTTAACTGAGAGTGTCTAATCATTTCAATAAATTATTTTACAGAACCTGACTATGCACAGTCATTAGCGGTAAACCTAACCCATCTATAAAAGAAGGTGTTGTTTTCAGTTTAACCACATTACAGGGAACTCTATTACAACACTCATAAGAGATTGTTGTACTGTCATCAACCTTTTCCTCGACATATGTCTGTTTTTGGAAGGTTTTGAAAAAAGGTTTGCATTATTGAGCTGAGTATCCCATTTAAACTAAACATCAATGAAGATCACCAAAGAAAAATGGACAAATATGGTGCACTTGTTTCCAGTTGCCTGGTAGATCATTGAAGCGAATGACTCACACCACTGGTCTCTCCAAACATCGGTTGTCGAAGCTGTAAGGGACTGGTTTGGCTCTAAGGTCTACTTCAAGCTAGGCAAATGGCTATATGGAAAGTAATCTCTTGCGTACACAATCTCTGGTTCTAGCTATTGCGTCTTGGAGAAGGTAGGCAGGCTCCTGAGCTCTTTTTGCAAAGGCCAGCGCAAATGCTCTTAGTCTGATGTCGTGTGGCGGGATGCCACTAAGAACGGGCAGTTGCTCCACATAGATTTCTGCGAAGGAATCCTTTTACGGTGCCCATGGCTTCATTCAAACTGATGTCCACTGAAGGTGTATGCCGACTCCTACTCTAAAGTAGAGTACATTACTCTGCTGGTGCATAAGCTAATGCCAGAGTAGCTGTTCGAAGAGCTTTGTGACTTGCTCCCCAGTTAGTACCGTCTAGGTGACGAATAAGGGCTACTCTTGATGTGATCGTATGCCTCAAGCTTGCCAGATGTTGCCGATGGGTTAGAGCTCTTTCTAGCGTCTTTCTTAGATATATTGGGCACTGCTAGAAACTCCGCCGATTGCAGTTGATAGTCACATTAAGTTCTGGCTTGGCCTCATTGTTGTACAGGTGGATGACAGCTGTGACAATATTGCCTACACTAATCTCTAATCTACATGCAAGTAGCCATCCAGAGTGTCCATATCTTAACTGAGAGCAGTCTCGATTGTATCCCAAGTCTTGCCAGTCTTCGGGATAGCCAGGTCATCTGTATATCCATACTAAAGAAAATCACCGATAGTGGCTCCAAGAATAATATTAGATATTTGTCTACAAAATAGCCGATACCTATTCTTGCCTTAAAAGGCATCTGTTGGAAAAATTAATCTGCATTTGCTTTAATAGTGATAAACAAGTGTATATTTAATTGCACCTTGTGGTAAATAATTTGAACTTGTGTCGGTTAAAATTCTGCTTGAATTACTATGTTGTGGTGATTTTACTATTTTAATACTGCACTTATCACTTACATAACAGTCTCTCGGTTGCTATGGCGTATTAGAATACGTTGCTAACCGCACTATACATAGATTACGCAAGACGACTAACATGTATTGCCGATTGGTGCAAAGGCCTTGAAAAGGTCAAATTCAAAAATGGAGGATGGTTAAAACAAATTGCCTGGAGATCTTTTAACTCCAACTTTGTGGCACTAAAATACTTTGTTAAGTAACCTTTAGAATCAATTTTGATGGTGTTTTACTTTGGATCATCGTGTTCATTCAGTTCATTTATAATTTGTGTTGTATGCTTTAATATCAATTCAGCTATAATTATAGTTTTAACCAAACAAAAATCATCTCATTGAAAGAGTAATGACTCAAGCGAAAGCGCCTATCTACCACATTACATAAGCCTCTCACCTTTAAAGAAATAAAGTAGAGTTCTTTTTACATCTCTCTACTTATCTCTGTCCTCTTTGAACATTGCGTTTCGAGTGTACTCACCTAAAATGATACTATTTAAACCCGTGATTTTTGTTCAAACAACGACGGCATTTTAAGACGTTAAATTTAATCATATCGTTCCGGTGGCTTTTACATATACTAAAACGAAATTTGTTTAAAAAATGTTAATTAGTATTTCCCGACACAAGACTTTGATGTAATAATCATGTACAGATGGCAGTAATTTGTTTTCGGACAGAAGACAAATGCACGGATGGGCTTGTAATACGATGGGCTTGTACAAGTGGAAGTGTAATGTCTTACATACAGGAATATCAGAGAAAAACGCACCAGTTTCTCTAACTTATCTTCCACAAAAAAGTTGCAATAGGAAGTACAATGGAAGGTTCCAAAAAGGCCTAACCGAACCAGCATAATGTATATTCGACCAGGGACTACAATAACCAGACCGGTAGGCCCAGTATGGCGGCAATTGCATTTTGATACCCTTATCCCTGTCAAACTTTTCAAGTGCTATATCACGACATTCACTCACTTTTCAAAATGTTTGATGGATATTAACGTTATATGAACACTTTAAAAGTCACTTAAAGTGTCATTTGGTATTCCTGTCTGATAATGACAATTGCGTCTCTTGTCCTCTCAATGATAATCCTATTTTTAAATTTGCCGAACAATGGCTTAGGTGTAGCAACGGATACTCTTCCCAACATTGTTGTCTGATAGTCGACGACAAGTACTAAATCTGTATAGTTCGTGTTGTATTTTCAATCCATAACAATGTAAATCAAATCTGCATTAAGTGTAATATCAACCTGTCCAGACGCCAGTCATTAAGTGCTGATCGCGGGCTATCACACTACTTATTAAAGACGATCTTCATTGCATGAATGAGTTCAGTTGTGTTCTTAAAGGGCATTTCGTGATCCACAGCCTCGTCCACCGACTTACCTAAACAATGTTGATATGTTTTATATCATCTGAAGAACGTTAGCCCTTATTGGCCATGGGATCAAAGGGAATGTTCATTTTGATTACATACTTTACTTCGCGAAGTAAACCATTTCCCACTATAAACAATATAAATTTAATTCCCATTTATTGGTTATGGCAATTGTAAAGGTGCAACATTTTCATGAAAATGAATAAAATGCAATCTCAATTCTTTTCTGACTATCAGTGATCAAGGGACATAACATACACTATGCTACAATTGACTCAAGCAAAATTAATGACATTATTGACAAGTAATCCACCACCACCTTCTCTTCAGCGGACAAAGCACGTCAGATTCCCCTTTGTTTAGTTGGAACTGCAGAGATTTGTAGTCTTGTACTGTCCACGCAGTTGATAGTTGTCAGGCGTATGATAGTATTCGGTGTTATCCCTGCCCAGTTTTGGGTAGACGTTTCACATAGAAGCTCAAGTACGCAGAGGTATGGCCTTTGATTCCGCATGCACTGTAGGATGTTGTGCAGCAGTAGCCGTAGGACGGGGAATCAATGGCAATAATTGGGATACTGGGACTTCAATTTTATGAAACGTCTACCAGTTTGGATTGAGCTATGCCTCGTTCGCGATAAAAAGAAACGTGCAAGTTATACTGTGAGGTCAATAATTTGACGGTATATTATCATTTATTGAAAAAAGAAACTAATGTGAATAAAACTCACTGTGGATATGTTGCTTGGTAAGCGGTGGACCTAACATGTTTGTGCAGAACCAAGATCCATTAACTTAATGCGGGACCTCATTTCTATTCAATTTACCACCAGTATTTAGAAAATACAAAAGAGGGGGGGGTCTAGCGACCTATGCCTACAACAACCGGTAGTTTGTTTCTGCACAAAGATGTTAGGTCACAGTCTGCAAAACAACTTTCCTTCATGATTTTTTGTTCAGCTTGTTTCCTTTTCGGAAAAATGATGAAATATTGGTCAAAGTAATTGAACGCACAGTAGAAGCTAGCTTTATATTCGTGAAAGAGGACGAGTATCATGTGCGCTTTGCGTCATGAAAAAAATAGCTCGATCTTATTCTGGTGATGGCAACCTCTAAAATCATTTTGATCTGGAAGGACAAAGCCGTTGTTTTACCCATTACAGTTGAACAGTAATCTGTGGTGCTTTATCCTCTGCATACCGAACAGATTTACTTATCAACAGTGCCATTATTTGCTGGAGGTCAATGCTGCAATTGATGTACCATCTACTGGTCACTGTAATAATTTATGCGAAAAAGAAATTGTGATGACATTTTATTCACTTTTCAAAAAATGTAGCACCCTTTGGACACTTGACATAACCCAGAATATTGAAGGTAATTAGACAATTCTAACTGAGCAAAATCATTACTTCGCCGATATGCGTAACGAATGTCCTAGCAGCTCTTTCTCCTCTTTGATTCCCCGGAGTATTGGTATCACGTGTGCCCAATCTTACTTGCAAATTCGGCTCGCATTCTGTAAGAAATTCGCAATTTTGTATTTTTCTCGTCCGTAACACGGACATAAATTTCACACAGTAGCCTATGGGATCGTAGGAAACGAGAAATTGGCTTCATAACACAAAACGCGCAAGATCGTGATCAGATCAAATTTTGAGAAAAGCATTTTCTCAAGGATATCTATGATCAATAAATAAGAACCATAAGGTGTTGGAATCCGAAATGCACCTTTAAAGTTGGCCCACAAAAGTGTATAAGCTCCCAGGCACTCAATTTTGGTCCCGGCGCCTTATATATCACAATTAGAAGAAACAAATACCACAAGTAGAAAATCCTCATTAGGTAGGATTTCCGAAACACTAAAGCCAAGGTTATGATTAGTATAAATTTCGGCGAATTTCAAACCCCTTATATGTATAATTTGTTATTTTGATGTCGGTAATATATTTTCTTCTTGAATATACCTTTTGTCCCTAAACAAATATTAATCATTGTGTTCAAATTACACATAATAAAAGATTAGATTCCCAAATTTGAATTCTGATGCCCATATCTCTGGTTTTACGTGTAAACTTAAAAGTGAAGGAGAAACCTACATTTGCATAGGACATATTGATTGTTGATGAGGAACTCATGTTTAGAAACAAAAGCTCAATCAAACCCTTACCACCATTCTTCCGTTCTGCTCTGACTGATGGGCGTGGATTCACCGATGTGAGTCAAATAGCTTATTTAATTGACCGCGAGCCACGGAATCACCAGAGACGAACATTGAAGAATTGATTGATACAAAATTGGCGCAGCTTACCGCCTCGTTTATACATTTGTCCTCATTCATTCCTAGTTACTACTAAAGCTGGTTTGACAATTTGTACGATGGACTGGTCTAAATCCAAAGCCAAAAAACGATGTCGTTATGATAAAAAAGTATGTCCTGAATATTTCGTCATTGTAAGCGCACTTTATTTTTGCCTGATATCGCAATCACCCGCGTAAATCATTATAACTAGAGCCCTTTAATGTCGGTATTTTTGACGCGTTTTGGACCGGCGTTAGTGGGCCCGTTAGAGTGTTGCTAACATGTAACTTGGGAAGGCATGGGATATCCAAGGAAATGCTACAAGCACTTGCACTCAACCTAATAGAACTTACACAAAGTCATTACCAAATGATTATTTCAAATCCAAATATTCGCACCCTATAATCGTTTTTACCAAGAGGTGCTAATATAGATAGAGAGGTAAAGCTTACGTACTCTTTAGAAATTCATCGTCCGCATGTTTTGCCGACCCACAAAGAAAACATAGAGTACCAACCAGAAAATCAATGGCCTGCCTCCTCTATCTTCCACATACTGTGGGTACCGCTTTGCATCAACAACTAATCGGTAGTAATACAAATTGATGTATGTGTTAGAGGTTGCCAGATATAATAATAGTGCCACTGGATCATTGTTGCTCAGATTACTCTTTTTTCCCATAATGCATGCGCGCGTAGGTGAAAAGATGTAATTCCTTGAGCGGTTTATTTAAATCAAGACACTGACGTGTCATTTCATTCGTTTTGTGGCCATGGGTAGGACAAAGTACCATAACCGACCCTATAGCGCCCAACATCCAACAACTGATATTTTGCCGGATTGTTGTATCGAATTGACATTATGATGTTATACAAGCACCCAACTAATAATGATGCCGTGCACAATTCAAATGTCAGCGCCCAGCACGGACGACTGGTTTTTTGAATGGGCTTCCCCCCCTTTGGTTTTTACATTATATCCATGCTGCACGTAAAGTTCACCGTTGATATTTACCGACGTCGAAAGGCAAATGTCGACAAAAACGTCTGTGTAATAGGGGTGTCACACCCACACCCAACCCTCTAGGAACCGGACCCGTCCACTATACAAGAAGAATAAAGAACTTTTATCCACCAATACACCCATGCTAAGAAGCTAGATGCAGCGTTAAATGCCTCCTCCCGGCTATCACAGGATGCCTCCGTCCAACATCAACGAAA